>JAJGRW010002696.1:0-138664 GCA_025461045.1 Carex parvula | reverse complement strand
TTTCTTCCCTCAACATTTGTATGCTGAAAGAATAAACAAAATATTGCATTATGGGTGCAGGGGTTGACACTGTCTCAGATTTTATAATGGTGCAGCAATGTTAAATATTTTAAGATTATTTTCTACTTGGCATAATGACATATGGAGCTTAATCAATGCTCTAAACAAAATTTGGGACAGTACTTCAGGTTCAAGTTAATAAATAAAGAATGCAATGAATCTCAAGTAATAAACACCTAATGCGTATGAAGTAGAGTGTGTATCCTCTGAGATATCTCATATTTGCGTGACAGACGTGTCCAGTGCCTATCGGGATAGCACAGGGGGCCAGTATTATTTAAGCTTTGAGCTTCGTGCAGAACGTATTTGAACGGTTGAGATTTTCCAAAAAGTCACGCAAAATATGAGATATCTCAGAGGATGTGAATTATATCAAGTATGAAGTAAAGAAAAACTGATCTAAAGCAACCATTTAATTTCCTTACATATGTCTCAAGGAATAGAGCTGTTGTGCTGGTTGTGGCTCCACTATATGCTCACCAGAAGCAGATGAGATGCGTTCATTTAATACATCAATGAAGAAATATCGAAAATTGCGGAAGGTGCTCGTAAATTTCTGGCAATCACCTATAATTAATAATAACAAAAGAAACTTAGCTAAGTCAGATAAACATATCTATAAACAGGTTCAAGAAAAGACACGGAAAATATGAATATACGGCACCTCCAATTATATCGTCCTCAAAAGGTTTGGCCCTGATGAAACTGAACCGACAAAACAAGGCCCACCATTTGTACTGAGAGACATGTTCCTTACCATCGGATGTACTAAAGCCTGAAATTCAAATGACAACAATAATTTAGACATGAGGTATAATCATACAATTCTGAGTTAACAAAAGAAAATTTAATTTGTTGGTACGCATCTCTGCACAACTTGAGAGTTAATGGAACAAAGGTTGATATTATAATTAGTTGGTACACATCTCTGCAACCCCCCAAACCCCCCCCCACCACACACATTCAATATTTCTCTATCAACATTCGCATGCTGAAAGAATAAACAAAGATATTACATTTATGTTGTTATTAATTGGATATTCAAATAAATTGGTTTGTATTTGGGTTAAAATGTTGACTTCTTTTTCCATTTGAAACCTGAAACCAAATAAGTAAATTCAATTTGTAAAAATAACGATGGTAAAATCTGGTAAATAAATAAGGATAGTGAACGCACCTGCTGAGGCTGATTACTGTTGTTCAAGGCCTTGTATTTAGCACGAAATTCATCGCACACTGCTTCGCGTGCTCAATCATAGACATCCAGCCTTTGTCTGATTCTGACTTAATAACAAGTATCTAACAAATATGAAAGACAGAAGAGCGGAAATTCATTACCATCCATGACATCAGAAAGCAATATTAATCAACAAACGAATATGAAAAAAGAATGATCATAATCTTAAATCCTGGTTCCAGTACCAGTACATCGTGGCACCAGATCTTCATCAGCATGTATCTTTCAGTACCACTACAAATATTAGTCTGGCATGGAACTAATATGAACTAGTATAATTCATTCACCTTATTGTACCTATACAATTGGGTACTAGAATCGTACCATTGCATACTAGTACTGGCTCTGTTCAGCTCCCTACTAGAACCATTCTCAGATTTGGAAGTGTAACATAAAAGCTACAGGCGAGTATTCTAACCTCACGAAGTGCATGTTCATCATTGTAATACAATTTGAGGAAGTCCTCCACTGTTTTGATGTTATTCTTTTGGAGCTGAGAAGCACGATCTTTTCCAACTTTCTTGAGACTTTGTACTTTGTGTCTCAGCTTTAGCCGGTCCGGTTTTGAGATGCTACAGAATAAAGCATCAAAGCAGCAAGTATCAAAATACAAAGATTTAATTTTGTTGAGAGTTAATTTTAAAAAAGGCAATTCTGTAAAAGAGAAATTATGAAATAGATTAGGGACCTATATGTAAGATGTGTACTTCATATATAAGTCTTAGGATGAATTAATAAATTATCTTTTTCCCAAAATTCAACTAATTTACCTTCTAGTATCAACATATACAGACTTAAAATCAATGTAGTGGCACTAAAATCTTAATTTTCATGATTTTTGCTCGTCAAATGCAAATTGGACTTTAGTGTCTGACCTTACATGCTGGTACCGGTAAAACATGCTAGGAGCATAGACTAAGATACTTGGAACATCTGTTACAAGTACCATGCCAGTTACCAACAACACTATAATGAATAATGATCAATACACAATGAAAATCATTCTTTACCTTGCCCTCGCCGGTCTCTTACATGAAAATGATCACTCACACCCTCTTGAATCCTCTTCCCATTTAAATAATTACCCTCTTCTCCTTCAACCTCAACCATAACTCCTAGCCGAAATCCGCTCTTTGTCCACCTTGAATTGTCATTAAAACAATATTTTCAAAAGTACCAACACCATTTACAAGCTGAATAAGACGACCTGTCAAAATAGGCCCCTTTCCTTCCCTTTCCCTTAACACGTTCTGAAGAAACTCATTTCTGCTCCAGTTTACTCTGTCTTTCCAAAATTCAGCATCATGCACAGTAATTCTGACTTTGGCAGAAGAGAGAGAGTTGCCAGGAGAAATAATTGATGGAGGTATTGCTACTTTTATGGGGTCCCCATTCTCATCTCTCACTAGGTTGGTTGTGAAGGTGGGGTCTTTCACCTTGTTGATGAATTGTAGCCTGCACCCAGATTGGATGTTTGGATCTGGCAGCAGCCTTAAGAGAAAGTTGAAATACGCATTAATACAGGACCCAGAAGCAAAATGAAAACAACTTGTATCATGTGGTAATTATTTACAGGCATCATTTGAAAACTCAATAAGCCTACTTCCTCCAAAGTTGGATAGATGTGAATAAGGTGATTTCCACAAAAATTAGAGTTGATGAGTGAAGGTGTGTTGATTCAATAAATGAGGATCAACAAACTGCTGATAGGTCTATTTGGAGTCGATCCCACTTGTACTAATTGGGTGTTGAGATAGAGTAAACACTAGCTCACCGTTGGAGGTCAATTGAGTGAAGGAGAGACAATGTTCCTTGAAACAATTTCTCTGAACCCGGATGTCAACCTGTTAAATTAAAATAAAATTGGCATAACATAACAGACCCGTACCAATTTCAGAATCAACACACCGATAATAGTAACGATACTGGTATAAACAAATAAGCAATTAAGCCAAATAAAATTGCTCCCAACATACCCAAAATTGTGCAATTAATCAAAGACTAAATTAAAATCACTCTTCACGTGCAATTAATCACCAGTAAAACCAAGGATAAACAACAATAAAGCAAGTGGCATATGGTCTTTGCAATCATAAGAAAGGGAATCCTTACAGATCTCCGAATCATCTCTTCAAGATGCCTGTGAAAAGCGGGATTCCTAGTAAACAACAGAAAAAGTTAAAGCAATTACAACGAAATAAGTAATTGAACTATTAAGAGAGATTAAGAGAGGAGGAGATAAGAGTGGAACTGACAGAAGGATGGTCGGGCCTCCGATGACAGGAGGTGAGAGATGAGCGGCGCGGCTGCTGTCACCGGGGCTGATGAGCTGACGGTTTTGGTTGTTTTCGCTGCTGCTGTTGTCGAACCAATTCCAGGGATCCATGGCCATCTCTTCGTCTCTGTGTCTCCAAAAGTTGGGGTTTATGACAACTGGAGAAGATGAAGATGAAGGAGAGAGCAACATATGTCTTATATAAGCCAAAGTTATTCAAAAAAATGGGAAGTTTGCAGCAATATTCCCGGGAGTTGGTTCTCCGACTTCATATTCTCTGCATTAACTTACCCATTGATTTTAAATCCGATCCGTTTGTTACATATAAACACGAATCTTGAAGAATTCCGTACATTACAGACATCGGCCGGATTGATCCGGATTCTGATCAGACGGTTCTAATTTAAACTCAAACTGTACTTCAATGCAGAGGATGTGGCCTCGAGTAGTGTAACTCAAAAAAAAGAAGCGGCCGTGTCTCGTGCGTATTATATTCAAAGCCGTTGAATTCACACTGAGGAATTGAGACTGATCCTTTGTATAAATCTTAATTTTAACTCGAGTAGTATATATATATTTCAACAAAGAAGGCGAAGGGTTTGAAGGAAAGGGATAAGCTCTGCTGCTTTTTTTAAAGAGAAAAGCAGTATCCTGTCATTTCCATCTGAATCATTTAAAGTTTTTTATTCATGTATTTCGATAAATTTTTTTTTCATATACAGATCTCAATAATTTTAAATGGTTGAGATAGAAAAAGTAAGATTCTGCTTTTTCAGAAAAGCAGCGGAGTCCGTTCCGAAAGAAAGCGGGTTTAGACACGCGTCAATGCAAGAGAACGAAGTCAATTAAAATCTCTTCGATACAAATCCAACGGCTGAGAATCAGACAGCACTTAATGAACAGTGCAAAACCCGTCCAGCATTATATATAAAAAATAGTTATAGGGGTTTCAAAGTACATTGGGTGTCTCTAATCTATGATTTCAAAAAAAAAAATTCGAGTAGTGTTATCAGACAGGAACGAACGAGCTGATTTGACCAAAACAATGGAATTGAACCAATCAAACCGGTTTAACCGAACTGTTTTCAGTAAAAAAATCTTTTCCACCTAAATAATAAACCGGTTTTTTACATATTGATTCGCTTTTTTATTTCGTTCTCCCTTCTCTTTGGAGACTTTAATTCATAAAAATTAATAAAATGAGATGTACAGAATAGAAAGAGGACTTTGACTGCAATATATTTAGAAAGTCTGAGACTATTGGTCCCGATCCATTATTTTTTTTAAATCAGCAGAGATGAAGAAAAAAAAAATTATTAGGATTAGATCGGAATCGTTGATCTCAACTCTTTTAAATATGTTGGAATCAAAGTATTCTTTCTATTTTTTATATCTTATTTTAATAATTATTATGATAAAAAAAATTTCCTCTCTTTGTCCTTTTTTAAAGTAGAAATCATAGAATCTCACTCTTCTGCACATTTCACTTTTAGGTGACAATCCGGAGTAGGTCCGATGGATATCATATCTACTTTAGTTTTGACGAGTTCCAACACCGTCCGATTCACTTTAAATCCGTGCAAATTCGCTTTAAGTATAGAATTTTGTTTTTGACTATTGCTAAGATAATTTGTTGTTAATCGACCCCTCCTTTTTCTATAATTTTTATCTTTTTTTAATTGTTGTGACTTTTTTTTTTGGGCTCGGCACATACCAATCAAGATTGGTATAATCTCTTGCATGCTACAATTAATAAATGTATGAAACAGGGACCAATTTGTTTTGACCTAGAATTAGATCCAAGACTCTCAAAGTAAAATAGAAAATACGAAGACAAAACGTATAAATAGAAAAATAAAAGAAAAATTATGAAGCTCCATTAATTCAGCGACTCTTTAATATGTTTTCTTATGAGATCCGACGGTAGATGTGCCCATCCAACTCAGACCTGGTCCGATAGACATCTACCGTCAGATCAGGTCTGAGTTGGATTGGCACATCTACGGTACCGTAAAAGCATCTTTCAGTACCGTAAAAGATTTCCCTCACTTTACGGTTTGAGATTAACTCCCACCTGCTTTGTTTGAGATCCACTGTCGCAGAGGCAGTATTATTGGACTTTGAGATTCGTACAAAATTAAAAAAAACGGCCAAGATCCACTAATTCTAAAAAATTCCCTACTACGGTACCGAGAGGATCTGAATTCCTGTCGCCTCCGACAGAAAGTGCAAAAGCACAGAGTCTTCTTGTGATCTTATTCCTGTCGCCTCCGACAGAAAGTGCAAAGGCCCACCACTGATACTCTCTCTTTTTCACACGTCTTCACAAAACGCAAATGTTAACCCTTTTTCCCGATTTTTTATTGATTAGAAATAAAATAAATAAATTGTTATAAATTAGTTTTATTTCCTAATATTTCGGATCATAAGCAAAATCTTGTAAACTACTATGACCCGATACGGTTTCCTCGTGATACAACACGACATATGACCCAAGTATGACTCGCGTGTCCCGTATTATGATCATTTTTCTTGACAAATCGGCACGACACATAAAATGGTGTGGTCACGGATGACTTGGGTCATGTAATAAACTAACTTAAATTTCGATCAAGATCTAACGGTCCGGATCACGAGTGATCGTATCAATTTTTTGAAGAATGATCACCACATGAGACACGCTAGTCAGGGCATGTGACTTGGGTCATATAATAAACTAACTTAAATTTTGATCAAGATCTAATGGTCCTGATCACTCGTGGTTGTGTGTCGTGACCATACCAGTTCGTGTGTCGTGCTAATTTTTTGAAAAATGATCACAACACAAGACACATGACTCATGACATATATCATGCCGTAACGGAACCGTATTGGGTCACATTGTAATTTTTTTACATTCCAAAATACATCCAAAAATATTTTGTATATAAAATTTTGATAAGTATTTATGTAATAAAATTCCTTAATACTTAGGAAAATGAAAACAAAATGAAAATGCCAAGATAAATTGTTGTTAATCGACCCCTCCTTTTTCTATAATTTTTATCTTTTTTAATTGTTGTGACTTTTTGTCCCCATACTTTCTCATTTTTTATTTTCAAAAAACTTTCTAGAAGTTAAAAAGGATGGACAAAAATAAGGAAGTCAGACTAAACTAATAACAATAATAATAATTAATAAGTATTATAATAATAAATTAATTAATAAGAATAATTATATAAATCAAGAATTTTAAAAAGAAATATAATTATTTTCACAATTATTTTTACGATATAACTAAACATTCATTTCAATAATAATTTATGTACATTCAGTATGAGTTTCCATAAATTATTTTGTGAGTTTTTATATCCGTTAAATTTCATACCGCATAATATGATAAAAATCTGAATATACAATAGTCCTAATAAAAATCAGCTCTGTGAAAGTGCCCGAAATTTTTATTAATAGAAATAATAATAAATGAATGTCGACATAGAATACTGAATTCGTCAGTTTTTCAAATCTAACAAAGACGTTACTGTTCGTAACGTCCAGGGGACGTTACTAACGATAACGGCCCGATTAACCAACATGGAATCGCTAATTGCAGCTGCTAATGGCTGGACGTTGAGAACGGTAACGTCCAGGGAGAAAATATTAAAAAAAAAAAAACTGTGGCCGTCGCCAACGATGACGGCCTGCGCAAAAAAAAAAATAACACGAGGCCGTTGCCAACAATAAAGTCTAGACTCTAGAAAAAAATAAATAAATAACACGAGGCCGTTGCCAACGATAACGTCCATTTGTTGTATTCCAGTTAAATCATTCCATCAACTTTCGCAACTGTGTTAAAATAAAATAAAATATTATATTATATTTTTTATTCCTGAATTTTGTTACAGCCTTATCGCAACTGTGTCTCTATCCTCTGCATTATTTTATATTTTTTTTCCATTTCCAACCAAGTCAACACATTTTACAACACATTTCCAACCAAGTCAAACATCGGTTTTCCATTTCATTTAATAATTTTTATTTAGTTATAAAATTATTTATATTTTATAAAATAATTATTAATAAGTATTGTTATGTTATTGTTTATTTGATTTAATTAATAATTATTGTATTGATATCATCAAATTTAGAAAGAAAATATGGTATTCCACAACTATTCCCACGGTACAACCGAACACTCATTCAGTATATTTTCATAATTATTCCCGTGCATACTTATGAGTATGGGTTCCCGCAAATAAAAAAGTGGATTCCCGAACCCGTCAAATCTCATCCCGCACAATCCCGTGACAAACGAACAGGCCCTGAAGGAATCTTAGACTTTTGCTGGTTTGTCCCAATTTTAAATGGAATTGTTTTTCAGATCCGGAGGCCAGTTTCGGCGAATTCAATCTTCTGCAATAACTCAAAATTTGAGTTTTTACGGAACAAATTCGGATCGTTTCGATCATTATTGGTATGAAAATTAAAGAGATTTTGTGTATTTGCATTGCATGTATGGATTAGTCCGGATTTTGATCGGATGGTCGAGATTTAAAATCCAAAATATAAAATAATGCAGAGGATAGAGACACAGTTGCGATAAGGTTGTAACAAAATTCAGGAATAAAAATATATAATATAATATTTTATTTTATTTTAACACAGTTGCGAAAGTTGATGGAATGATTTAACTGGAATACAATAAATGGACGTTATCGTTGGCAACGGCCTCGTGTTATTTATTTTTATTATTTTTCAGAGTCTGGACGTTATTGTTGGCAACGGCCTCGTGTTATTTTTTTTTTTTTTGCGCAGGCCGTCATCGTTGGCGACGGCCACAGTTTTTTTTTTTTTTTAATATTTTCTCCCTGGACGTTACCGTTCTCAACGTCCAGCCATTAGCAGCTGCAATTAGCGATTCCATGTTGGTTAATCGGGCCGTTATCGTTGGTAATGTCCCCTGGACGTTACGAACAGTAACGTCTTTGTTAGATTTGAAAAACTGACGAATTCAGTATTCTATGTCGACATTCATTTATTATTATTTCTATTAATAAAAATTTTTGGTGAAAGTGCTGGTAAAATATGTCATAATGTCAAGTGCACCTTTCAAACAATAAAAAGTCCGGATCGAGCAAACTTTTATAAAGTAATCTGTAATCAACATGGTCGTACTAGAGGACATAAAATCATATCCAACAAGAATTATTGGGGACAAAAATTATACCCAAAATAAATCACAGAAAAAAGAAAAAAAAAATAACGGAGAGAAAGGATGGTCAAGGTTGAGTTCTTGTCTGTTTATTAAGGGATATTCTGTATTTAACCCTCTTCATTTCATTTCACATCAGATGATATAATTATTTTGGACACTTTTGCAAAAAAAATATTTTGACACTTATTATTCTTAAATTTACAACATTTTGTACATGGAGGAATTACAAAAAATCAATTGAAGAAGCTAAAACATAAAATACATAATGTGTGACAGTTGAAATTTTTATTTAGGTCCCTACAACAAAATGAAATTCTTATCATTAAAATACAATCACACATTTAGCATTTTAAAATAACTGAACTATATAAAAAAATTAAAAAAAATCAATTAAATTACAATATATATGATTAAAAATTTAAAATTATGAAAGTGACTAACAATGCATCCTCTGACTTCTAATTTTAACAATAAGAAAAACAAATGCAATAGTTTTGAATATGTTTGTTTACTGAGAACCGACATGTGATTAATTTAGTTAAAGATAATATTTCCGATATTTAAATACGAACTTTTTATCGTTATCTTAATCTTTAAAAGTAATTGAATGACTGTGCACAAATCTCTCTCAGAGATGAAAAGCTTTGTTCACAACTTTTCTTAAAAAAGAACTACGTCCATACACTTAGGGAAGACAAAAAAAATATATTTTTTAATATATTTATATAATACAATGGTTGCAAATATGTACACGCACTTTGGTATATATGGTCAAATTTGACCCATTTTTAATATTTATATATGGTACATACACTTTGGCCACCGACATTTTTATTAATATCCAAAGTTTAATACAAATTATTATTTATGCTCAGATTGTCAGCTAATTTCGAAAAATGTCCAAGCCGGCCAGAAAATGGCCGGCTTACTGTTTTTTTATTTTTTATTTTTATTTTTTATTTTTAGAGACACTATGAAGAGCAAAATAATGAAATCTAACATTGAAAATTTGAATTTTGTGTTTAAATTATTTGTTATATTACTTCTTTTGATTTATAATTAGCATATTTATACTAAAATACACTAGATTACTTGAAATTATGTTGAATTACACTAGATTACTTGAAATTATGTTGAATTACACTAAATTACGTTAAATTACGCTAAATTACAATAACTTCGCTAATTATGCTGAAATACGGTAAATTACGCTAAAATAGACTGATTCTGTGCCATCTTTCATGAATCATAAAAAATAGTAAAAACTTCCGAAAATAGTAAAAACTGGTATTCTACAAGTTCATTATGTAACTAATTTACTGAGCTACTTGGATTGAATAATAGAAATGAAAATCTTAATCAGAAACTTCAACTTAAGTTTTGAGGCCCTTCCCTTTGTTTTTTAGTGACTCTGAATTTCAGAAAATGGCATGGCCATCACGGATGCATGCGCATTTTCGCAAGCTTTCCGAAAATTAGTCATTTGCTGAAATCAGATACTCGAGCGCCGTTTTATGACCGTTTGAAATTTCGTCGTCGTTTTTCATCTTTTTAGTGTACGTAATTTACAGTAATTTACCGTATTTTAGCGTAACGTAATGTAATTTAGTGTAATTTAACTTAATATAGTGTAATTTAACGTAATTTCAAGTAATTTAGCGTATTTTAGTATAAATATACTAATTATATATCAAAAGAAGTAATTTAACAAAAAATTTAAACAAAAAATTCAAATTTTCAGTGTTAGATTTCATTATTTTGCTCTTCATAATGTCTCTTAACAAAAAAAAAAAAAGAGTAAGCCAGCCAGAAAATGAAAAATGTGCGCTTAGGGGGGGCAGTATGTCGGTCATTTTCTGGCCGGCTTGGGCATTTTTCGATGTTGGATCAGATTCTGAGCATAAATAATAATTTGTATTAAACTTTGGATATTAATAAAAATGTCGGCCCGTCGTTGAAAGTTTCCTTTTTAGTTGATGCAGTATTTAAACTAAGTGCGTAATGCTTTACCATCCAATAAAACTTAAAAGTGTTTACCATCCAATAAAACTTTAGGATACCTAACCCCGTGTCTCTTCAAATTCGCATCATCTGATATATCTCATATTTTAAATCTGAACTGTTCAAATACGTTCTGCACCAATATGAAAGTGCGCTATCTCCGAATAGGCACCGGACAAGTCGGTCACGCAAAATATGAGATATCAGAGAATAAGAGGATACGCTACGCACGAGATACATACAATGTAGAATAAGATATCTGTACCATTTGTTTTAACCTTGCACGACTCTTAAAGTACACTTGCTTGGTCCTGAAAAAGTTCGATCGGCTGATTAAAATATTCTTCCCACTCTGTACCGATTCCGATGGCTACTCCGATATGGAACCCTAAACACTAAACCCAAACCCAAACCCAAACCCAAAACCTAACCCTAACTCTAACCCTAACACTAACCCTAAACCCAAACCCAAACCCAAACCCAAACCCAACCCCAACCCCAACGCAGAGGAGACACTTAGACCTAGACATGGCGATGGATCTCTCTCTCTCTCTCTGTGTCTCTTTCCCCTTACTCGTCGCGTCCGCCTTTAAACTCTTCCTTTCCGTCTATCCGCCTTTTTGGCGTACCGCTCCTTGGCTTCAGGTTAGTTTTCTGAGATACTGAGTTTGAATATATCTTTGTTTTTTTGCTGATAAGTTTTATTTATCTGAATTGCAGGTAATGTTGAAGGAAATGGACTTCTTTGAGCTTGAAATAAGTGCTTTCTCAACAAAATGTTACCTTTTGTATCTTTAATTTGTATTTCTTATTTTCCTATTTGGAAAGTTCTTTTAGTGAATCAAATCGAGCTATTAATTGTGAATTTATGCTCCAATTAAAATGAAATTGAACCATAATCAATAGTAGTTGACAATGCAGTTCAGCCACAATCAGGCTTCAATTCTCCTTCACTTAGCACCGGTCAGTCTCCTTT
Source organism: Carex parvula (assembly GCA_025461045.1). Classification (NCBI taxonomy): domain Eukaryota; kingdom Viridiplantae; phylum Streptophyta; class Magnoliopsida; order Poales; family Cyperaceae; genus Carex; species Carex parvula. The sequence continues at coordinate 126,921 of JAJGRW010002696.1, read as the reverse complement.
TACCTCAATTGCAACTAAAAACCAAGCAAGCCCAAAGACAAACTAAAATACGTATAATTAAGTTAAATTATGGAGGGCTCTGTCTTTTTTTCTTGTCAAATTGGTTGTAAAACACTGCACTCCATACTTAACCTAGCACACCAATAAGAATGTGAAGTTAAGGGTTTAGAGTTTAGAGTTTAGGGTTTAGGTCAGGTCAGGCCATGATGCTTTCGAAGTGTCTGTATGGGAACAACATGTGGGCCCTCTCATGTGACGGGTTGGAAGGTTTATTTTTTCCTTTTACTTGGCTATATTTTTAATTTTAGGCAAACCTTTTGTTTTCAGTCCTGTCAATTGCATGATTTAGCCTTACCAATTAAGAATATAGCCAGTTGTTAGGTTTTCTGTGAAAGTTCTGCACGTATACATTTTCTATAAATCTTGATATTTTAATTGTAGATATGCCCAAATATTTGGAGTCATCTGCAAATGACTTCATGAACAAACGTGATGATAGTAAAAAATTGGATAACTAAGCTGCCTCTGACCTTTTTGTATTGACTAATTAAAGCCCATTTTAATTTGAGCTTATGAAGTATAAGCTCAGAAATCAACACACACACACACACACACACACAACTTGTCTGATTTTAGCTCAATCGAATGAAGGAGATACAATATAAAGGTTCTTGCACTATGATGCACAAAGGTGAATGTTATTTGTAAATAACAAATTTGGTATCAGGTCTAAATACTAGAAGGAAGATATGTTAACTGTAAAGAATAAGCGAGACAAAAGGTGAACACGATGAGGAAGGGAAAAGAAACAGGTGTCGACAGTGCGCAGAGAGAGCTCGCATGTGTCAGCAGAGCGAAGAACGAAGAGAGAGGTATATATGCATGATGGACTGTCAGGTATGCTGAGCTATTATTTACTCTTATCTCTACACCCAATTTTACAAAAGACACCAAATAGGCCAATCCGGAGTTTGTTGATCCTCAATTATGGAACTCAACGATTTAATTTGAATCAACTTTAATATTCTGAAATTCATTTATTCACCTTTTTTATTCCAACTATGGAGGAAGTAGGTTATTGGTTTTCAAATGATAATGATGCCTGTAAAAATTACCACATGATTCAAGTTTTTTTCAGTTTTGCTTTTGTCTCCTGTAAGTAATTATGGATTTATAAATTCTCTTAAAGGCTGCTGCCAGATCAAAACATCCAAGCTCGATACCGGCTACAGTTCATCAACAAGATCAAAACATCCAAGCTTGATCCCAATAAGAGTAGAAATATATGACTCGTACACTCGGTCAAAGTATCTCCTGACTGCTTTATCTCTTCTGCCAAAGGCACAATCACTGTGCTCGATGCTGAATTTTGGAAAAACAAAGGAGTAAATTGGAGCACAAGTGAGTTTATTCAGAGCATGTTAAGGGAAAGGGATGGGAAGGGGCCTATTTTGATAGGTCGTAGTCTTAGTATTCAGCTTGAAAATGGGGTTGGTACTTCTGAAAATATTGTCTTTAATGATAATTCAAGATGGACAAAGAGCAGATTTCGGCTAGGGGTTATGGTTGATGTTGAAGGAGAAGAGGGTTATTTAAATGGGGAGAGAGTTCAAGAGGGTGTGGGTGATCTATTTCAAGTAAGAGACTGGCGAGGCGAAGGTAAAGAATGATTTTCATTGTGCATCGATCATTATTCATTATAGTGTTATTGGTAACCGGCATGTTACTAGGTAAGAGATTTTCTATGCTTCTAGCATGTTTGACCAGCACCAGCTTGTAAAGGCAGACACTAAGGTCCAATTTGTATTTGACGAGCAAAAAACACGAAAATAAAATATTTTAGCGCCACTACATTGCTGTTAAGTTGGTATATGTTGATACTGAAGGGTGAAATAAATCCTGACACTTGCTGATTTGATGCTGTTTTTTTCTGTAGCTTCTAAAAAAATGGACCTGCTGGAGCTGAAACATGAAGTACAATGTCTCAAGAAAGTTGGAAAAGACCGTGCTTGTCTCCTCCAAAAAAAATAACAACAAAACAGTGGAGGACTTCCTCTGGTGGCATGACAATAAGCAACCTGAACTTCGCAAGGTTAGAATACTTGCCTGTAGTTTTTATTTTAAACTTGCAATATCTCAGAGTGGTTATAGTTTGGGAGCTGAACAGAGCCAGTACCACTGTACCAGTACGTAATGGTACAATTCCAGTACCCACTTATAAGTACTTATATTGTATAGGTACTATAAGATGAACGGATTATACTAGTTGATATTCGTTCCAGGCCTGACTGATATTGGTAGTGGTACTGAAAGGTACATGCTGATGCAAATCTGGTGCCTTCTGCTATGTACTGGTACTGAAACCAGGATTATGACTATTCTTTTTTCATATTCGTTTGTTAATAAATTTTGATTTCTGATTTCATGGATGGTAATATTCATTTTCCTCTCCTCTCTTCCATAATTTTTTAAGATACTTTGTATGAAGTCGGAATCTGACAAAGGCTGGAAGTCTATGGAAGTCTATACTTTGTATTAATTCTGGCTGTTTATATCTTGATTTTAAATAACATTTTATTTTTTACAAAGTGTCTTGTTCGGTTTATAATTTCATTCTATTCTTTGTTTCAGGTTCCAATGGATAATGAAGTCAAATTTTGAACCCAAATCTACGAACCAATGTTATTTTGTATATCCAATTAATAACAACATAAGTTTGGTGTCACCCTTGGAAGAATTCCATGCATGACCTGCCTGATAAAAATTTATACCCGACCTGTCTGGCCCAATCTGATAGGTCTAGAAATCTATGCCTGGCCTGTCCATGGGCTTTTCCTCCACCTGCCTGCCGATACTCATGGGCTGCTTTACTGGACCCGGCCTGGCCATGCCTAACCCAACCAACAGCAATTTATGCATCAAAACAACAAGCATCATTTAGCACAAGGAAACATCAAAACAACAACAATGAAATGTAATTTAGCACAACAAATAACATAGTTTTAGATAATACATCCCCCACAAATTCAGATAACATGGTTTTTACTTAACCAATTGCACAAATAGTTTTTAGATAACATAGTTTTAGATGTCCAGTTACACAATAGTATTTAGAACTTAAGCAACAAGCACTCTTCGCCTAGTACTTCGCTTGCTCCGATCTGCTACTTACACGTGTGCAATGGATGAGCTCTGATTAGTTGCGTTTTAACCATATACAAGGATTTAATTCATACTACTCGGCTTGAAATGGAGTTGGTACCTTTGGAAATATTGTTTTTAATGATAATTCAAGCTGGACAAAGAGCGGATTTCGGCTAGGGGTTATGGTTGAGGGTGAAGGAGAAGAGGGTTATTTGAACGGGGAAAGAGTTCAAGAGGGTGTGAGCGAACCTTTTCGGGTGATGGACCGCCAAGGGAAAGGTAAAGAATGATTTTCATAGTGTATTGATCGTTATTCATTATAGTGTCGTTGGTAACTGGCATGGTACTGGTATGAGATATTCCAAGTATCTTAGTCTATGCTCCTAGCATGTTTAATCAGTACCAGAATGTAAGGGCAAACATTAAAGTCCAATTTGCATTTTGATGACCAAAAATCATGAGCATACTACGTATGTGTTAAGTTGGTATATGTTGATACTGAAAGGTAAATTAAATCCTTCTATTTTTTATACTTGCTGATTTGATGCTTTTTTTTTTTTTTGTAGCGTCCCAAAAACCGGACCTGCTAAAGCTGACACACAATGTACAGAGTATCAGGAAAGTTGGAAAAGATCGTGCTTCTCTCCTCCAAAAGAATAACATCAAAACAGTGGAGGACTTCCTCTGGTGGTATTACAATAATCAATCTGAACTTCGTGAGGTTAGAATACTCGCCTGTAGTTTTTATGTTACACTTGCAAATATCAGAGTGGTTCTCTGGCTGCAGAACAGATTCAGTACCGGCACATAATGTTACAATTCCAGTACCCACTTATAAGTACTTATAGTTATATTGCATTGGTACAATAAGGTGCATCAATTATACTAGTTCATATTCGTTCCAGGCTTGACTAATATTGGTAGTTGTACTGAAACGTACATGCTGATACAGATCTGGTACCTACTGCATTATACTGGTACCGAAACCAGGATTTAAGATTATGATCATTCTTTTTTCGTATTCGTTTGTTGATAAATTTTGCTTTCTGATTGCATGGATGGTAATACTCATTTTCATCTCTTTCCTCTTTCATATTTTGTAGATACTTGGTATTAAGTCAGAATCTGACAAAGGCTGGATGTCTATGGTTGAGCATGTGATGCAGTGTGCCAATGAATTTTTTCACACTAAATACAATGCCTCGAACAACAGTAGTCAGCCTCGGCAGGTGCATTCATTATATCTTTATTTCATTTGCCAGATTTTACCATCATTTCTTGCAGATTATATCTTGATTTTATTAACATTTATTCTTTACAAAGTGTCTTGTTTGGTTTATAGTTTCAATTTTATGTAATTGATACGAGTCTATTGAAGCTTTATGTAATTCCAATTTATTTTAATTTAACAGATTATAGATGAGATCCAGGCTAGGGAAGAACTTGGTATAATGTCTCACTACAACAATTTACCTCCTCCAAGGTGAGCTATTATTTACTCTTTATCTCAACACCCAATTTTACAAGAAACACCAAATAGGCCTATCAGGATCGAGTTTGTTGATCCTAATTTATGGCAGTCAACGATTTTATTCAATCAACACACCCTCATCATCAACTCTAATTTTGTGAAAATCACTTCTTCACCTTTTTTATTCCAACCTTGGATGGAGTAGCTTACTGGCTTCACAAAGTTGACTGTAAAAAGTAAAAACTGCCACATAATTCAAGTTTTTTTTTTTTTCCTTTTTTCTTTTCTCTTGTAAGTAATTATGGATATCAAAATTCTCTTAAAGGCTGCTGCAGATCAAAACATCCAAGCTCGATACCGGCTACAGTTCATCAACAAGGTCAAAGACCCCACCTACACAACCGACCTAGTGAGAGACGAGATTGGAGACCCCATTAAAGTTGCAATATACAACACGTACACTCAGTCAATCATTTCTCCTGAATGCTTTCTCTCTTCTGCCAAAGTCACAGTCACTGCGCTTGATGCTGAATTTTGGAAAAACAAAGGAGTAAATTGGAGCAGAAGTGAGTTTGTTCAGAACGTGTTAAGGGAAAGGGAAGGAAAGGGGCCTTTTTGATCAGTCGTAGTCTTACTATTCGGCTTGAAAATGGGGTTGGTACTTTTGGAAATATTGTTTTTAATGATAATTCAAGCTGGACGAAGAGTGGATTTCGGCTAGGGGTTATGGTTGAGGTTGAAGGAGAAGAAGGTTATTTAAATGGGGAGAGAGTTCAAGAGGGTGTGAGTGAATCTTTTCGGGTAAAAGACCGCTGAGGGAAAGGTAAAGAATGATTTTCATTGTGTATTGATCATTATTCATTATAGTGTCATTGGGAACTGGCATGGTACTAGTAAGAGATATTCCAAGTATCTTATTCTATGCTCCTAGCATGTTTTACCAGTACCAGCATGTAAAGTCGAATTTGCATTGGACAACCAAAAATAACGAACATACTACACATGTGTTAAGTTGGTAACTGGCATGGTACTAGTAAGTGATTTTACAAGTATCTTAGTCTATGCTCCTTGCATGTTTTACCAGTACCAGCATGTAAGGGCAGACATTAAAGTCCGAATTATATTTGACGACCAAAAATCACGAATGTAAAGATTTTAGTGCCACTACATAAGTGTTAAGTTGGTATATGTTGATACTGGAGGGTATAAATTAAATCCTTGTATTTTTTGTACTTGCTGATTTGATGTTGTTTATTCTGTAGCGTCTCAAAAACCGGACCTGCTACAGCTGAAGTACAGCGTACGATGTATCAAGAAAATTGGAAAAGATCGTGCTTCTCTCCTCCAAAAGAAAAATATCAACACGGTGGAGGACTTCCTCAAATTGTATTACAATGATGGAGCTGCACTTCGCCAGGTTAGATTACACGCCTGTAGTTTTTGTGTTACACATGCAAATCTGAGAAGTGGTTCTAGTACTGGGAGGCCCGTACCAGTATGTAATTGTACGATTCCAGTACCCACTTATAAGTACTTATATTGCATAGGAGAACGAGTTACACTAGTTGATATTCATTCCAGGCCTGACTGATATTGGTAGTGGTACTGAAAGGTACATGCTGATGTAAATCTGGTGCCTACCGCAATATATTGGTACTGAAACCAGGATTTAAGATTATGATCATTCTTTTTCCGTATTCATTTGTTAATAAATTTTGTTTTCTGATTACATGGAATGAATGGTAATACTTATTTTCCTCTCTTCTCTCTTTCATAATTTCTAGATACTTTTGATTAAGTCAGAATCTGACCAAGACTGGAAGTCTATAGTTGTGCATGCGATACAGTGTGCTGATGAACTTCGCGCTAAATATAATTCCTCAAACAGCAGTAGTCAGCCTCGGCAGGTGCGTTCATTATATCCTTATTCCATCTGCCAGATTTTATCATCGTTTCTGGCAGATTATATCTTGATTTTATTAACATTTTATTCTTTACAAGGTGTCTTGTTTGGTTTATAATTTCATTGTATACTTTACAAATTTACTTCACTTATTTGGTTTGAGGTTCTGTGGATAAAGGAGTGAACAATTTGAACCCAAATACAAACCAATTTCAAGATCAATTCGGTATCAGTTCAGAGGTATGTACAATTTGATAAATGGCCTGTTGCTAATTGTGTACTAAGCCTCAACTGCTATTGCTTTATTGCTTGAGGTACATGCATTGCATTCTTTATTTCATAAACTTGAACCTGATGATTATACCTCATGTCTAATTTATTGTTCTCTTTTGAATTTCAGGCTTTAGTTCATCCGATGGTAAGGAACATGTCTCTCTGTACAAATGGTGGGCTTCGTGTTGTCAGTTCGGGATCATCAGAGCTAAACCCTTATGAGAACAAAATAATTGAAGGTGCCGTATATTCATATTTTCCTTGTCTTTTGTTGAACCCGTTTATATGTTTATCTGACTGAGCTAAGTTTCTTTTGTTATTCTAAATTATAGGTGATATTCCAGCAAAATACGGACAACTTTCTCCAATTTGTGATTCTTCTTCAATGGATGTATCAAATGAACACATCTCAACTGCTTCTGTTGACCGTACAGTGGAGACACAACCAGCTCTATTCCTTGAGACAAACGTAAGGAAATTAAGTGGTTGCTTTAGATCAGCTTATCTTTACTTCATACTTGATACACATTAGGTGTTTATTGCTTGAGATTCATTGCATTCTTTATTTTATTAACTTGAACCTGAAGTACTGTCCCAAATTTTGTTTAGAGCATTCATTAAGCTCCATATGTCATGATGCCAAGTAGAAAATAATCTTAAAATATTTAACATTGCTGCACCATTATAAAACCTGAGACAGTGTCACCCCCTGCACCCATAATGCAATATTTTTGTTTATTCTTTCAGCATACAAATGTTGAGAGAAGAAATACACTGAATGGGATGTCGGTGCAACATACTAGTGATGGCGGTAAGTTCTTCACTTTCATCCCTTCATCGAAAATTATTGAAATATGCTGATTAGTAAATAAAATTTTGTGAGTGCCTCTTGCAGCATTCCCTGAACTTGAACTTTCCAGCAACTTAATCTCAATGGAAAATTTGTATGCAGATGCTGAATCATCTCCCAGTTACAATACACAAGTTCCATCGGAAGGTAGCGGTTACGATAGACAGATTGAAAACCGGAACTATAAGCGGCCCAGAATTATGTTTGCAGTTTATTATGGTTGACGACTTGTTTCTTTTGTTCTGTTTTGAGTGTCCTGTTGTAGTTTTCAGTGGAAATTGGTGTCATCAAAAGGGCCCAGGAATATGTTATGTTCATAATATTTCATTTTATTTATAGATTTTCTTTTTGATGATTGCCAAGATAATTTGATGTTAACCGCGGGCCTCTGCTTTTTATATAATTTTTTTTTTTTTTAAATCCTTGGCAGATGCTACCAAGTTTAAATGTAAATGTGCTTATTACATCAGGTTCCTAAAATAACCATAAACAATTTTTTTTTTTTTTTAAATTGTTGGGACTTGTTTTTTTTGGCTCGGTACATACCAGTTGTGATTGGTATGATCGCTTGCTATAACTAAAAATAAAATGTATGAAACAGGGACCAATTTGTTTTGACCTAGAATTCGATCAAGCTTGTTTGATTAAAATGCAAATGTATAAACTCTTAGGCGATTCTCAGAGTAAAATAGAAAATATATATATGAAGAGAAACATATATATAGAAATAAATAAGGCCCCTATACTGACTTGTCCTTTTAGAAAACAAAACTAAATTTATGAAGATTGATGTTAAAATGCAACTTCAAGACAGGATCCTAGACTCGTATATCAGAATTTTTTTTTATAAACTATAATTATTTTTTATTTTTTTTTTTACGAAACTAACATGATTATTTTTTTTTTTTACAAAAATCAAAAGAACTGAAATGGCATTTAGTCTGTCATTTTTTTTTTATTCCGGACCGAAATGGCATTTCAGTCCGTACTGGTTTCATAAGTTTTCAGATCAGCTGCCATAGAAATCCAAAAAGTGACCGGACTGAAATGTCATTTCGGTCCCACTCAATTTATTTTTTTCCAACCCGACAGCAAACCCTAAAAAAAAAAAAAGGTTCGGACTGAAATGCCATTTCGGTACCGGCTAAAAAACCTCTGGATCGAAATGGCATCTCAGTTCATGGGTGTTACACCAACGACTACACCTGTTTTTTCTGAAAATTTGTGAAACCAGTACGTACCAAAATGTCATTTCGGTCCAGAAAAAAAAAATAGAGGACCGAAATGGCATTTCGGTTTGGATCGACTAATTGTACCCAAGGAGTTGTACCCAGTTTTTACCCAAACTAACTGTCATTTGTCTTGCACGAATACTGTAAAATTCTATACTCAATATTGTATCTTCAATGGCAAATCATATATAATACGTAATTCAAAATTCAAAATCATATCTTCAATGGCAAACCGTTTGCAACTTCCACAACTACCAAACTATCATACTTCTTGTACTTCAACTGGTTTTACTTTCAGAGTGACAGCTTCTAGAAGATTTCAAAACCGAACCACTTCTCAAACTTGCTTTTTTCCAAATAACACCTAAAATTATGCAAAATTAATTTTTTTCGAAATTAATTATTTTTATTTTTTTTAATTTTTTTCATCATTTTTTTCTTCAATTATTAATATTTATATATGCATCTATATCATGTAAAATAAGACTTCAATACTGTAAAACTCGCAAATGTAAACTATAAAACTAACAGATGCAAAATATAAGACTTCAATACTATAAAATTGACACCTGAAACTGTAAAACTAGCATATACAAACTATAAAACTTCAATACTCTAAAATTCGCAACCTAATGCATATGTTCCACAACCAAATACATATGTTCCACCAAATACATATGTTCAACAACCAAATACATTTGTTCCACGCAAACATACAAACAATGTAACTACTTCATAACCCTCTGATGAACGTTATTTGGATGAGTGAGAAGTTTCATCGCTAAAACCACACGTTCTTTTGAAATATCATCATGCAAAAAAAATAAGATAAACAAGATTATAATTTGGAGTTATCTTGTTGAGAGGATAATATTACAAATCAGAATTACATCATAAACTTCAATACTATAAAACTAACATGCAAACTATAAAACTTTAATACTATAAAATTAACATCTGAAACTATAAAACTAACATATACAAACTATAAAACTTCAATACTTGATCAAATAAATACTGTCAGATGACTCACTGTCAGAGTTTCAGGTGTGGGTAAAATTAAATAGAAATTTGACAAGGTGTTAATATTTCAGCTTTTTGATCTTTTATTATATAGACATGCAATACTATAAAACTCCAATACTGTAAAACTGACAGATGTAAACTGTAAAACTAACATGCAAACTATAAGACTTCAATACTGTAAAACTCGCAGATGTAACTGTAAACTAAAAAATTCAAACTATAAAAATGCAAACTAAAAAACTTCAATACTGTAAAATTAGCACCTGCAACTATAAAACTAACATATACAAACTATAAAATGTCAAAACTATAAAACTAGTAGATGTAAACTGTAAAACTAACATGCAAACTAGAAGACTTCAATACTGTAAAACAATAAACTGTAAAACAGTAAATATATGATGTTAAACAGATCCTGGAAATTTAAGTCAGTAACACTGTTAAACAGATCCTGTAAAATATTGAATATATGTTGTTAAAAAAAATACTGAAGTATAGCAATATGTCATAAAACTACTGTAATTGTTTATATTACATCCTGTAAAATAATTGTTTATATCCTGTAAAATCAGACATTCAGATAACAAGAGATCTGTGAAAACAATTGCATATATCCTGTGAAACTGTTAAACATATCATGTAAAAACAATAAAAGAAAAAACAATACATAAATCATGTAAACTGTTGCATATATCATGTAAAATTGTTAAATATATCATATAAAGTACTATACATAAACTTTATACATGATTAATACATCATGTAATACACTGTATATATCATATAAACCTATTAGATAAATACTGGAAATTTAGATCAATAAAACTGTTAAAATAGATCCTGTAAATTTTCCATAGATCATGTTAAACATTGTATATATCCTGTAAACCTATTAGATAAATACTGGAAATTTAAATCAGTAACACTGATAAACAGATGTTGTAACTACTGCATATATGTTGTAAGCTATTGCATATATATTCTGAAAAAATGTCAAACAGATCCAGTAAAATAAAGCAAAGAAATACAACGCATAGATCATGTAAAATATTTGATATATGTTGTCAAACTGTGAGACAGATTCTAAAAAATTCTATACATAACCTTTAAACCTAACAGATAAATCCTGTAAACTAATAACTACAACCTGTAAACCTATTATATGAATCATGTAAATTAAAATCAGTAAATAACTCACTGAATTTTAGAGGTGACAATGTCATCCTCGTCAGAGTCATCATTTTCCGGCGGGATCTCCTCCTCCTCGATCTAAACTTAGTTATTTTAGTTCTTTTTTATTTAATTTTAAAATATGTACTCAAAGCTCCTTCCAAGATCTAAACTTAGTCGTCATTGGCGCCTAGCAAGATAAAAAAGGTCTCGTACGTCATCACTGATTTCAAGTTTAGAAAGGGGAAGAATATCTAGCAGCGTGGCAAGCTTGAGATTTAGCTCGTGAAACTCCGAAGCAACAGTTTGAGACTGGAGGAGTAATCTCATACGGCTGTGACCTGAGCATCATCAGATAAACTGTAAGATTACTTGAAACAGTGGCAGAAGAGCATCATCAGATAAACTGTGTTACTGGTACACAATGATCAGAAGTAGGTGGGAAGATCTCATTGAGGCATTTCACCGAACAATTGGTAGGCACGACAGGATCCACCTAAACACTTCAAAATATATTAAAAGTGTGATAGATTTAGAGTACACATTCGCAATCCTTAAATGCCTATTCAATCTCTGGGTCAGTTATTTCGGGTAGGAGCTTTGAAGAGGTGATGGTATAAATAGGTTGCTATGATGAAGGGGAGCATTGATCCTTAAATTTTTAGTTTATTAAATCAATCAATCCCAAAAACCATTCATATTCGCTCAACAAAAAGTAAATGAAATACAAATAATGCAAAAGAGTAGTCAAATACCAGGATACTCATTTGTGTTATAAATGCCGACATTTTTATTAATATCCAAAGTTAATTACAAATTAACAAATTTATCCATAATTCTCTAGTTTTTCCAAAAATGTCCAAACTGGCCATAAAAATAGCCGGTTTTCTCTTTTTGTTTTTTTTTTATAGAGACACTATGAAGAGTAAGATAATGAAATCTAAAACTTAATATTCAAATTTTTTGTTTAAATTATTTGTTAGATTACTTCTTTTGATTTATAATTAGCATATTTATACTAAAATACACTAGATTACTTGAAATTATGTTGAATTACACTATATTACGTTAATTACTCTGAATTACACTAAATTATGTTAAATTACGCTAAATTACAATAACTTCGCTAATTATGCTGAAATACGGTAAATTACGCTAAACTACGCAAAATTATGTTAAAGTAGACCGATTTTGTGCCATCTTTCATGAATCATAAAAAATAGTAAAATAATTTCAAAAATAGTAAAAATTGGTATTCTACAAGTTCATTATGTAACTAATTTACTGAGCTACTTAGATTGAATAACAGAAATGAAAATCTTAATCGGAAACTTCAACTCAAGTTTTGAGGCTCTTCCCTTAGTTTTTTGGCAATTCTGAATTTTGAAATTTGGCATCGTAGGCCCAATGCATGCGTATTTTTGCAAGCTTTCCAAAAAATGGTCATTTGCTGAAATTGGACACTCGAGCGCCGTTTTATGACCGTTTGAAGTTTCATCGTCGTTTTTCGCCTTTTCAGGGAAGATACCGTCCCTATTCAAATGTAATTTAGCGTAATTTACCGTATTTTAGCGTAATTTAATGTAATTTAGCGTAATTTAACGTAATATAGTGTAATTCAACATAATTTCAAGTAATTTAGCATATTTTAGTATAAATATGCTAATTATACATCAAACAGAAATTTTTATTAATAACATTTCTCAAAAATAAATAAACCAAATAACCACCGTTTCTGGTCAATTCTAAATCTAACACGGCCGCACTTTACCGCTGCGGATCCATTTCAGGGACGCCGCAGAATGCCAGTGCAGACCCTGAAATGGGTCCGCACTATGCCGGAGTAGACCCTGTTCTTTATAGCCCGAAAATGACATTGAAATTTCATTCCACACTCTCACACCTTCTCTCTTCTAGATTAGCTCTCTGATCTGTAAGTTTTTTCTCTCTTTCTTTTAAATTTTTTATTTTTATTTCAGTAGATTAATAATTAAATTAGAATAATTAATTTAGAATAATTAATTTAGTTAATTTTTAATTTTAGGTTTCTTCTGTATTGGATTGAAAAAATGGCTCTTATGGTATCTATCTACACTGGTGGGGATGTTTTAACAGGTCCTAATGGGGTTTACTATAGTATTGGACCTGTTACTGTGATCCCGGTATTGCCGGGTACTGATTATGTGGGACTTAAATCAAGTATATGTCAGAATTTAGGGTTGGATCAGGGTCAGTATGACCTTAAAATTGATGCCAAAATTAGCATGCCGACTAGTTTGGCACAAACCTGGTTCCAACTATTTTCAATTCAAAATGAGAGAATCTGGCAGGTATTGTACAACCAAACCATGAGTTTTTCTGGGGGTGCATACAAGAGAATTGACCTATATGTGGAGGTTATCAGAGCCCGGCGTTCCAACCCAGTTATGAGGTTAATCCAGGGTCGTAGTCGGGATAACTCATCCAGCTCCAGTCTGTCTCCTGTCCAAATTGACCAACCATCCAGTAGTAGGGCCCCAGTTCAGAGGGACCGACCCTCCCATCGGGCCCCATCCCAGACTGACCATCCTTCATCTAGTTGGACCGCTCATTGGGGTCAATCTTGTAATCCGGATGAAACCGATGAAACAGTGGATCCGAAAATACTAGAGGCAGAGGAAAATTGGGTTGATAGTGATCCTAAGGGTATGAGCGATCGGTCTGACGAGGAAGATACCGGGCCTGTGCTCGGACTACCAAGGACTTTCAGGATGGATCGCGGGTTTCAGCACCCAATTTCAGCTTTCAACGACACATCAGGGTTTATGAAAGCAAATTCGGGTTTGTTTGGAAGAAGGGCAGAGTATGAGAATGAATTGTCTGAAGGACAAACATACGACTCAAAAGAGGCAATGAAGAGCGCAATTGCCAGGTTTCACATCCTTTGCAAGAAAGAGATAAGAAATACGCACAGTGACCGCACAAGAATTAGGTTCAAGTGCAAGGACAGTTACTGTGGGTGGTACATACTCGCAAAGGCCACCGGTTATGGAACACAATGACGTGTCTCCAAGTGCCCAACACAATATTCATGCCACGTGGATGCGACAAGAACAGATCACGCCCAGTTGTCGCCTACTATGGTTGCCGAGTGTATATCGGCTCACATAAGGAACGATGTTGACTTGAGTATTCAAGCTGTCTGGATTGCTGTTGCTGAAAGGTACAACGGTCAGATACCGGCGTACAACAAACTGTGGCGTGGCCGTGAGTTGGCAATAGCCCGTCAATTTGGTAGTTGGGAGGGGTCATACGCTTTTATAGTTCCATTGTTGGAGGCAATCAAAAGAAGCAACCCAGGTACTGTATTGTTCCTTCATTTTTTTACGTCATTTCATTATTAATCAACAATTGAACTTATTTTTTAAATTTATTGACAGAAACATTGTTTGAGGTGACCTCATTTCCCACCGGTAAACCTGGACCATACAAGTATTTTCATAGGACAGCTTGGGCATTTGGACCGTGCATAGCTGCTTTTCAACATATCAGACCAGTCATCACCGTTGATGCATGTTTCCTGTCAGGCCGGTATAAAGGTAACTAATTTGATTGTTTTAACTTTATTTAATTTAGTTGATTTTGGCTCTTACGAAATTAATTTGATTGTTTTACCACAGGCTGTTGATTGCAACCGGGTATGATGCTGAAAACCAGCTCCTCCCGTTGGCCTTTTCACTGGTAGAATTAGAGAGTTTTGACGATTGTGCGTGATTCATGAAATGGTTGCGCCGTAATATAATTCGCTCCAGAACGAGGAGGATGAGGATCAATGTGTTCACCGTCTTTGTGCTACTCACATAGCCGAGAACATGAAGAAGAATGGTTGCAGTGACGCGGCAATCCGGTATTTTAGGATATGTGTGGCTAAGAGAAAGATGAGGAGATACGAGCAAGGAATGTAAGCAATGGGGACGGTATGTGACATTGCCCTCAATTGGCTAGACGGTGTGGGTAAATATTTGGATCAAGATGAGAACGAGTGCCCGAAACCATGGAAGATATTCCAAGCACGACGATAGTTACCGTTGAGGCATTATGACTACAAACGGGTCCGAGTCGCTAAATAATGTCTTCAAGTCGTCTCGTAAGTTACCAGTGGCAACAATAATTGAAGACACATTTTACAAATGTATGACATGGTTTGCGCAAAGGAGGGTCAAAGCGGAATGGGAAGCCAGTCAATGTCAACAATTCTCGTGTCATGTGCATCAGGTACTTTTATTTGTAGTTCTTTCTTTATAATTTTTAATGAACTTTGTTAAAAAAATCTGACTTCACATTATTTTTTAATTTTTCGTAGCTGATCAACAAACGGTTCGAGAGGTCCGATAAAATGAAGACGCTGGGGGGTTTGGAAACAACAACGAGTTCGAGGTAACCTCCACACAGGAGAGAGTTCACACTTTCATACTTGACGATTCTGGCCGGTTTACCAAGGCCAATTACAAATACACGGTGATAATCGGGGATAATCACACGGTAACTTGCACGTGCCAGAAGCCTCAATTGGACAGAATACCGTGCTCTCATGTTCTGTCTGTGTGTCGTCTCCAAGGCATCGTCCCTGGTGTCTTTGTAAGTCACTACTATCACATCTATACACTGATCAACACATGGAGTGCTCAATGGCATGTGTATGAAAATCAGTCGGAATGGCCTCAACACGATGGCTTGGTCCTTGTTCCAGAGGATAAAAATATTTCTGTGGGCAGAAGACAGCACAACCGAATTCCGATGTGGATGGACGTTCTAAATAATAGGAGAAGATGACACCAAGCCGACCGAGATACACAAGAAAGACAAAACAGAGCTGCTCGAGCTGCACAAGGTTGAGAGTTTATCAATGGATGGGATATTTATCTTTTTTTAATTGTATTCGTAAAAATATTGTTTATTTTCGGTTAATTAGACGTATTTGTAATTACCGATAACATTAGCATTATTCTATTGTATGCTTCTTTATATGGCTCCTTATTCTATTGTAATGTTTCTTTTGATCAAACAAACGAACAACAATTTCAGATTAAACGACATTTCAAACAGAAGTAATTACACAGAACTTCCAGTACAAACTTTACATTTCTGATAAAAACTTCCAAAACAAAATCATAATCAAACTTCTTCACATTTCAGATAAAAAAAATAATAACAGGGTCTACACCGGCATAGTGCGGACCCGGGTCCGCTCTGGCATAGTGCGGACCCATTTCAGAGTCCACACCGGTATTCTGCGGCGTCCCTGAAATGGGTCCGCAGTGGTAAAGTGCGGCTGTGTTAGATTTAGAATTGACCAGAAACGATGGTTATTTGGTTTATTTATTTTTAAGAAATGTTATTAATAAAAAATTTGGTACATCAAAAGAAGTAATCTAACAAATAATTTAAGCAAAAAATTCAAATTTTCAGTGTTAGATTTCATTATCTTGCTCTTCATAGTGTCTCTTAAAAAAAAATAGTTTCTAATTATAAATCACTATGAAGATAAATGAGAAACAAGAAATAGTTTCTAATTATACATCACTATGAAGAGACATAGTAATTTACCGGAATTTACCGTATTTTAGCATAATTTAACATAATTTAGCGTAATTAAATATAATATAGTATAATTCAACCTAATTTCAAGTAATCTAGTGTATTTAGTATAAATATGCTAATTATAAATCAAAAGAAGTAATCTAACAAATAATTTAAACAAAAAATTCGAATTTTTAGTGTTAGATTTCATTATCTTGCTCTTCATAGTGTCTTAAAAAAAAAAAAAAAAAGAGAAAATCGGCCATTTGGCCTGTTTGGACATTTTTGGAAAAACTCAGGAATCATGAGTAAATTTATTAATTTGTAATAAACTTTGGATATTAATAAAAATGTCGGTATAAATGGCATGATAAAAGGATCCATATCCTCGACGGTACCGTAAAATATTCCCTTTTACAATTAGCTATTTACGGTTTGAGATTAACTCTCAACCAGTTTGTGATTCGGGTTGACTGAGGGGGCAGTATTATTAGGCTTTGAGATTCGTGCCAAGTTAAAAAAGAACGGTCCAGATCAAGTAATCGTAAAAGATTCCCTATTACAGTACTGCACTGGATATGAATTCATGATAAATGAGGCTTTGGATGCGGTTGACAGTTTTGTAAGCATAAAAAGCAACTTGTGCAAATTCATCCAACTCCTTTATCTCAATCTAATAATACAAATACAGAACCAAATAGTCAAAGACGCAATCAAGTAAAATTAGAGAAAAAGGACTCTTATTCATCTGCCATAGTATATCTATTGAGCTGCGCCTGAACAGTCCGATTCAAATTGAGTTCGATTTATCCATCTGCCAGGAATTGGTAAAGAAAAATCGAACATATATTCTCACTACTACAGAAAAAGAGTTTGCACACGGACATTAATGGAAGAGCTACACGGATTTCCTGCCGTGTTTAAATCCAGAGTGTATGAATAGGTTAGAAACTACACACGGATATTTAACCGTGTGAGATTATAACAATTTCTACACGGATTACTTTGTAAACCGCCATGTACAAAGACCTGGGGTATCCCTCTCCAAGTTACCGAGCTACACGGATATCCCCTAAGTAACCGTGTACGATTACTCTTTATACACGGTTTTTTATTAAAAGACCGTGTAGCTCTTTTAGCTATCATACACGGTCGTTTGGTTAATATCCGTGTATAAATAAATAATCTTTTTTGTATTTCGCCTCCAGCACTGCTATCATACACGGACAACTTATAAATAATCCGTGTATGATTACTCTTTCTACACGGATTTGAATTAAATGTCCGTGTAGCTCTCTTAGCTATCATACAAGGACATTTGTTAAATATCCGTGTTAAATAGCTAATTTTTTTTTTTTGTATATTTTGTTTTTGGGCTAGCCTCCAGCTTTGCTAGCCAGTTTTTTGCGACAGAATTATACAAAATTCATATAGCAATAATAAATTCATTCGAAACAGATTAATTAGCAAGAAATTCATATACTAAATTATACAATATTTTATACAACTCTATGCAAATCCATATCGAGGATTACAAAATTCCATGGTAAACCACCTTGCCCACATGCACCGCACATCGTCGATCTGATCCTTGGTGTAATGCGGTTGCTTTGTCACATTCTACAATTATAATTTGATAATAGTTAGTATTTCATAAAAGGTAGATATCAATTGCTTATTATATAGGAACAATTAATATGAAGTACATACCGCTTTTGGGAATAAAAATTGTATTTTTTCGACAAAGTCAAACATGAATATCATCGTGTAATAAGCGCATTCTCAACCCTCCAACTGTTGCGGGCTCTGAAATTTACATTTAGCGGCCTTTGTTAGAATGACAATATTTTTTTGAACAAGATATGAAATTACTAACTCATAAAGTGTGCTCACCAACATCCACTTCCAATTCAACTTAGATTTCTTGCGCGTGCCCGTGCTATCTGATCCTCCCTCTTTAATATATTTCGCAAAAGCCCTTACAAAATTGAGTGAATGTAATTAGCAATTTTATAATTTGATATGATTGAAAGAAATTCAAACCTAATGAATTATTATTGCTTACTTATTCACAAAAGGGAAGATAGCTTTGCACTTGTCAAGCGCGATCCTTCCTTTGGGCTTACAAGAATCAACAATTATGCCCACATTTAGGTACGGCACAATGATAATCGAACACCAATGTTTGCTGTGGGATCGAGGAGAATAATTATAGTACTTTAGCATATAATAGTGACACAAGTGTTTGCTATGGTTGATGGTGTGATTTCTTTTTTTTATGTTTAACTTTTATTTCCTTTATACAATTCTTTAATTAAAATATAAACAACACATAAGTTAAGATTAGAACTAACCTCTGGTGGTATGGCATGAGAATGAATTTCTTCTCCTCTGCCTTAGCACGATGCATCGCAGAACACATGTACTCGATAGCCATATCCGAATAACATGTCACTGCCGTAGAACTCACTTTCTCCGGGTCCAGAAATATGCACAAGTTCTTCTGTTCAACCATCTCATCACAGTTTCGAACTAGCTTCCTGAAAACTCATAATATTGTAATTAGAATATATATTTGAGTTCTATACAATAATGAAAATAAGTTTTGATCACTAACATGAGAAAAATGGTGATGAATGACACATCGAGCCATTTGTCGGATGACGAGTGGTGGAAGATGTCCTTGAAGTCTTGGAACGACAGCAGGAGATCCCTGCCTTCGTGTAGAAACATCCCAGGTGGGACAGGGATGATGATATCCTTCATGCCTTCGGGCGCCGTCATCAAGTGGTCGTGGAGAATGCACAAATCATTGGGCAAACGGCCGTATTCTTCTTCGGTGACCATAGGACGGTGTGGTGATTGTGGCGCATCAGCCCCGACGTCGCAAGCCACCTCCTGGTGTAACGGTGACATCGCCGTACCGGTGACATCACCTCCTCGTGTCTGTATCAAATTATAAATGGATTATTCAAGTATAACAAATAAGAATGATTTGAATGTAACAAAATAAATGAATTTTTTTATGGATTACCTGATCCAAAATAATCTGACCCTTGGGCCACTGGACAAATGACATCCGTGCATCATCAAGCACAAGCATGAGATCGGAAGGGACAGGAAGGGGTACGCGCTGCCATCCATCCACGACTAAGTCAACATGCACCCATGCATGGTCGGGCCTTAGCTGAGGTAAGTGTACAGTATTGGCTCCTGGATGTACAACACCTTTAGCAACGGTCAGAGGAACACTATCAGGCCACAGGACGAGGTCGCATGCTCTGGGGTCCTGCAATTATCAGAAAGTTGTTTATTTTAATGGTGCGATATTGTATAACAAGGTTACAAACAGGTTTTAATTACCTTTTATAATATGAACAAGTGTTGATTACCTTGAGATTGTCCAAATCGTCTAAGGCCCACGTGCCGGATGCTTGACTACTTCGCCGAATTCCCGACGAAATGGGAGGTGGTTGCTCGGATGGCTGCGTAGTTGCTGATCTAATTTGGCTCAAAAACCTTGATTCCATCTCAGCAAACCTTGCGTCGTACTCTTTGCTCAACTCCGCGCGTATCTGCGCAACTATCTCGTCTTTGTTTACCTTGGCACGAGCTTTTCGTCGAGGTTTCTCTCCCTCCACTCGGAACACCTCCTTCCAGCCCCTATAGGCCCCTACACCCCTTACTCGACCCGGGTGTTCTGGATTCTCGAGCGCTGCGGCCAATGAATCATTTTGTCTTTCGACACTCCGGGCACCCGAGCTGACCTCCTCCTCCACCTCCAACTGTTCAAGTAAAAGAATTAGTTATAGCAAAAGATCAAGTGATGTACCTTCGGAGTTATAATTTTGTACATGAGTGTCACAAAGTAATAACAAAGGACTCTTACCATTCTTTGAGCCACGGGTTGCAAATCCTTTGGGAGTACTATCCTCCCGTCAGCGATTACCTCGGATCTACCCATGAACCAATCTTGGCCCCTAGGATTTTGGATCCTAACCACGGGTGAGTCAGAATCCTTATTTTGGTCCAGTATTTTCCTCCATTCTGCCTTCTTACCCTCGTAACTAGCTGACCCTAGATGGTGTGGATACTTGTTCAAGGCAACGAGGCTCCTGCCTTTATCACTTTTTGCCTTCACAGAAACAATGCAACGATCAGTTAATTTTAGAAAGATAAGTACATATCGAGAAATAATAAGCATAAATTTGGCACAAGTTAGATACCCGGAACTCTTCGGTCGACTTCAAAGCAACAAACGCCTCCCAGTCCTCTTGTTTTAGCCATTTGGAGTAGCCTACCGGATTTCTCCCTTTCTCCATCCACACCGTCTTCAACGTGCTCTTGAATTGCTTCCAGCCCTCATTCATTATCCTCAGAGTCTTAACCTTTGGAACGTCGTTCGGGATGTTCCACTGTGCCTGTTTGACACCAAAATTTAGTGTATTCAAGTATAGATACATCAGTGAAAATAAAGCAACGAGTTGTTAGGCACTTTACCTTCACCGCGTTCCACCACTCGTCCTTCTCCTCGTCCGTAAAATGATCCCACCTCTCTACAAGGATACTCGCATTTTGCCTCACAAAACTCGTACACCAATTTGAGTATTTGATCCGTTTCTCACCCTGCGCACGCCCGTCTTCCGTGAACCAGATTTCCAACTGCTTCTGCTCGGACGCCCCCGTGCACATTGTCGTCCCTCTTTTCCTTCTTTCTGATGAGGCAGTAGCTTGCTGCTCCTTTTCTGCCATCATATCTACATACTCATCCTCAACCGACATGGTTCTGCAAGAAATTAAATATTGTTACATATCTACGTGCTAAATGCAAAACCTAAAATGAGCTCTTGATACAGATCAGAAACTAAGGGCTCATTGAAAATCCAAAAAAATAATCCACTTAAACAGAAATATAAAGGACCAAAAGACAACCAATTTAGACTTAAACTTCGCATTTTTCTGATTTTATTTCTATTTTCTATGATTTTTCAAAGTTCAGTTTTTCAAATGGTAAAATATGTTTTTTCTTTTGAATCTTAAAATTACCTCTAAATGCAAAGTTTTATGTGCAAAGACAAATTTGACACATTTATATATAACACACATATATATAACCCAAAATTACCTCTAATGCAAAGGTTTAAATGCAAAGTTTTTTAATTGCCAAAGATATATAACACAAATATGCCAAATTTTTTAAATATATAACACAAATATATAACACAAATATAACACAAATATAACCACATAAGGCCTCTTCCTATATATATCACAAATATAACACAAATTTTACGAACGGGTCCCTGTCAATTCAAATTTTTCACCAGTGGTGTGACTGGGCTGTACCACCTGGTACAGCACCCTCTAACATCACCAAACAAGCAACCCGAGAGTATAAGGCAACAACAACATTATACATACCCTCCCCCAAGCACAGCAGCCCCTCCCCCAAGCAACCCGCATTTTTCTGAGACAAGACAAAACCACATAAGGCACGAAGGCCGCAAGTCACAGAAAACCCCTATTGCAAAATAACGAGATAGAGAGAGACGCTAACCACAGAGAGAGAGACCCCAATTTTCCGAGGCGGTGAGGCGGTGAGGCGGGCGAGGCAGTGAGGCGGTGAGGCGGGCGAGGCGGTGAAGTGCTCGGAGGATTTGGAGGATTTTGGAACTCAACCGGTTCTGGGAGGGTTTTCGAACTTACGAAAAATTTGGCAGAGAAGGCTTTTGAAATAATTATGTTTTTCTCATTATACACGGACTTTTAACTGATTGACCGTGTGCAAATGTCTTTCTACACGGACATTTGTTAAAAGTCCGTGTGCAAATATATTTCTACACGGACTTTTAACTAAATGTCCGTGTAGCTCTCTTCACCTCTCTACACGGTTGTACGTAACAATCCGTGTGCAAATATTGCTTAGACACGGTTTGTTAGCTAATAGTCCGTGTACGAAAGTTCATAAAAATTAAATTGGCTTTTTATATTTCTGGAGAGGTAATAAATTAACTAAAATTGTATATTTCTAATATTTAAAAACTTATAATGATATTTTATATATTTCTAGAGAGGAAATAAATTAACTAAAATTGTATATTTCTAATATTTAAAAATTGTATATTACTAAAATATTAAAATCTAATACTGATATTTTATATTTATATTTTTTATTAAAATTTTTAATTAAAATCTAAAATTTATATTAAAATCTAAAATCTAATACTGATATTTTTTATTTTTTATTTATATTAAAATCTAAAATTTTATTTATTAAAATTTTTTTATTTATATTTTTAATACTTAAATATTTAAATGAAATATTATAAGCTACACGGTTTTAAACAAAATAAATATTATACATAAACCTTTTTTTGGATTTTTCTCTTTTTTTTAATCTTTTTTTCCTTTTTTATTTGATAATATTATAAGCTAAAGTTGTAATATTAAAAGCTACACGGTTTTAAACAAAATAAATATTACACATTATGCTTTTTTTTTTCCTTTTTCTCCTTTTTTCCACTATTTGAACAGTACCCTCGGCCCATAATCCTTCATTGTGGTCGGACCGCATGTAGTCAGCTTCGTCTACCCCTTCAAGTGTTGCTACCTCAGCTTGCACGTCGGTACAAAAAGGAGGTATTTCGTCGAACTGGTCGTACTCTTCTTCATCGACGACATTTTCTACCCCGACAATCCTTCTTTTTCCGGATAGGACGACGCTCAACCTATCATCACTCGGGTCAGTGGCATAAAAGACTTGGGTGGCTTGCTTGGCGAGTATAAACGGATCATCAACATGCCCAACCCTGTTAAAATCAACGAGTGTGAACCCGTCGTTATCAACTTTAACACCTCGGTCTTCGACCCATTGACACCGAAACACGGGAATGCTCAGGTGAGGACTGTAAATGAGCTCCCAAATTTCTTCAATAACGCCATAATATGACTTTGATGCTATTACAGCCCGGCCATCTCCGGATCTACTGAATTCTTGAGAGGTCGCCACCAACGTCACCCCACTGTTTTGCATCGTGCTCTTGTCACTCTGGGATTTAGTGTAAAATGTATATCCGTTAATCTCGTATCCTTGGAATGTTCTAACAACGATTTGGGGTCCTTCGCCAAGCAGTTTAACAATTTCAGGTACGGGGTGTGACTTCACTCTTTCTTTCAGCCATCCTATAAAAGAACGATTATGCTCGTTAGTAAGCCACTTCTGACTTCTCGTGTAGTTTTGTTGTTGAAGGATTGTCATGTGCTCATCTATATAGGGAGCAACATCTATCATGTGCTGTAGTACAATAAAATGTGCCTTTTGTAGTTCATTTAGATCAGCAACTACGGCTCTCAACCCAATTGTCCCGACTCCTTGGAGCCTTCCCTCGTATCGAGATTTTGGAACGCCAATAGGATCCACATCGGTCAAGTAGTTGGTGCAAAAATCAATCACCTCCTCCGTAGAATATCCTTCTATAATGCTACCTTCGGGTCGATGTCGGTTCCTTACGTATTTTTTCAAGCTGCCCATGTATCTCTCGAATGGATACATATACCGAAGGAACACGGGACCACAAATCTTAATTTCTCTCACAAGATGAACAACAAGGTGAACCATAACATCGAAAAAAGATGGCGGAAAATACATCTCAAGTTGGCAAAGAGTAACGACGACCTCCTTTTGCAAAGAGTCCAATTTTAGAGGGTCTATCACTTTGGGAATTTATTGCATTGAAGAAAGAACAAAGCTTCGTAATGGTTTGACGAACGTGCTTTGGTAAAATTCCCGAATTGCAACGGGAATTATATGTGTCATTAAAACATGACAGTCGTGGGATTTCATACCAAGCAACTTCAGGTCCTTCATCGACACCAGCTTCTTAATATTCGAAGAATACCCTGATGGGACTTTTATACCATTGATGCATTCACAGAAGCTTGTTTTCTCTTTCTTTGACATTGTGCACAGTGCGGGGGGTAGGTATGTGCGCTTCCCTTTCTCCTGCGGTGCGAGCTCGGGTCGTATTCCTATCTCTACCATGTCTTTTCTCACTTTGATACCATCTTTAGTCTTCTCCGGAATGTTCAATAATAAACCAATTAAACTGTCGCAGACATTTTTTTCAACATGCATGACATCTAGGCAATGCCTCACTTCTAAATGCTTCCAGTACGGTAGCTCCCAAAATATGGACCTCTTTTTCCAAATATTCTTCGGTGGTGCTTTGGCGCATTTTCCAAAAACAACATCAATATTTTTTATCCGTTTGAAAACACTCTCCCCGTCTAATGGATGACGAGCCACTCCAAGCTCAATTTTCCCGTTGAATGCCATTTTCTTCTTACGATATGGGTGATTAATAGGAAGAAACCTACGATGCCCCATGAATACATTCTTTTGACAATTTTTCAACCTCAGCACCTGCGTGTCATCTTCACAGATCGGGCACGCTTTTGCTCCTTTACAAGTGTAACCCGACAAATTCCTGTACGCGGGGAAATCATTTACGGTGCAAAACACCATGGCCCGCAATTGAAAGACCTCTTTGCAGTACGCATCCCAGACCGGGACGCCATCACGCCACAATTTTTGGAGGTCCTCGATTAATGGTGCAAGATATACATCTATGTCATTTCCGGGTTGTCTGGGTCCTTGGATTAGTAATGACATCATTATATATTTGCGTTTCATGCACAACCAAGGAGGAAGATTGTAGATGCATAAAAGAACTGGCCAAGTACTGTGCCGACTGCTCATGCTTCCAAACGGACTCATTCCATCTGAGCTCACCACAATCCTAAGGTTCCTCATTTCAGAACCAAATTCTTTGAAATGTCTGTCAATGTTTCTCCATTGAGGAGAATCAGCCGGGTGCCTTAGTTTACCGTCATTTTTGCGCTCTTCTTCGTGCCAGCGCAATAATTTTGCATCTTTGGGATTCACAAACAACCGTTTGAATCTCGGTATTATCGGCAAATACCACAACACCTTAGCCGGAGGCCGGCCATTTGTGTCTTCGTTACAATCATCAGTGTCCTGGTTCTTACGTTTATACCGTGAAACACCGCATTTAGGACATACATGCATGGCCTCGTACTCGTTACGATACAATACACAGTCATTCGGACATGCATGTATTCTTTCGATCTTCAACCCCATTGGACATATCAACTTCTTTGCCTGATATATTGTACCGGGTAACTCGTTGTTATCTGGGAGCATTTCTCGTAAAAGCTGTAATAAGGACGTGAAACTCTTATCGCTCCAACCATTGTCTGCTTTTAAATTTAATAATTTCAACACAACTGACAGTTTTGTAAATTTGGTACACCCGGGATACAACGGCTTCTTGGATTCATTAGACAAATTTTGAAATTTATCATAATTTTTAACACTAATTTCATCTTCCACATCACGTAACATTTCCTCAAAATTTTTAGTAAACTCGTGTTCTACATTTTCATCAAAATTCATCTCCATCTCACCATCGTCGTTTCCGGGTTCGACATTATCAGAATCTTCGACACTCTCATAATTCTCGTTCCAATCAAGTTCAAAATTATCAGAAATTCCAACATTCTCATCATTCAATTCACGATTACAATCTTTACTGGCACTACTTTCCCCAAATTTCTCACCATGCATGAACCAACATGTATATCTCTTCTTAAATCCCCGACAAATCAAATGAGCTCTAATTTCTTCGATGTCCAAAAATCTTAATAAATTTTTACAATCTTTACAAGGACACAAAATGTCTTCTTCTTTTTTCTTCACTCTATAACTCTCAGCAAATTTTATAAACTCATCAACGCGAACCAATATTCTTCACTGTCACGTCGCATTTCATACACCCAACTTCGATCCATCTGTAAATTAAATTAAAAAAATAATTTGATCAATTAATCATGCATGGTCAACATTCTCCATTGTAACAAAATTTTGGGCTTACAAAGGGCCGGTTTACAATCCTAACCCACTCTTTGAATATTATGTCTCATATGTGAACACATATTAGCGAGATTTAATTAGTAGTTGAGAAAAATTCGGCAGCATTTCCCCTTAACTCCCCAAGTATGCGTACGACCACATACTCGTAGGAGCAATAAGGGAAAATACTGTCGAACTTTCCTCAAATACTAATTAAATTCCGCTAATATGTGTTCACATCCTAAATGAGACATAATATTCAAAGAGCAGTCCCAAAACGGGGACTATCCAAAATTAATCCCTATTGGATTAATTTTGAACGGGCATGGACCTAAAAGCATCTATAGGTCGGTTATTGGACAACAATACACTAATTAATTACATCTAAAATTAAGAAATCAAGCATGCATGAAATGACCTAAATAAGCATAAATAACAGAAAATTAGAGGAAGAAAATGATTTAAATACATATTACTAACCTTAGAAAGATGGAGAGGAGAAAATACAAACTTCAAAGATCTCAGATCTCAACTGCTGGCCTCAATTCGCAGAAATATGATAGGAAAAACTCAGTTCAGAGAGATGTACACAGAGGTGCTGGAAGGAGAAGATATTAAAACGGCGCTGGAAGGAGAAGATAATAAAACCCTACACTTTTAGACACGGATATTTACTTATTAATCCGTGTAGCTCTCCACTAAACCATACACGGCTATTTAATTATTAATCCGTGCAAAGCTTCCATTTCTACACGGATATATTATTAAAAATCCGTGTATATATTCCTACACGGATATTTAACAAAAATCCGTGTAGCTCTCTCAATAACTTGCACACGGACCTCTTTACACACGGATTTGTGGTTTCTAATAAACCGTGTAGCTCTCTGTAATAAGTCTACACTGATTATTAACTAATTAGCCGTGTAGAAATCGTTCAGATCTTAAAAAATCATATTTGGTACACGGTTCTTATATAAAATTGCCAAATCCGTGTACAGTGTGCAGTGTACAATGTATATTTTTGTAGTAGTGTCTAATCGATGCACACTTAAATCCAAAATTTACAACAAAACCTGTTGAGATATATCCATAGAGCAATTGAGAGAATTACCAAAGAAACCAGCGGAGAAGTGGAGCGCCACGGCCGATTTGGAGATCGTCGCCATGGGATTAGGTCGTTGCACAGTGAGAAGTGAGGACACGAAGAACCGATTAGTGAAGAGAGACTGTGGAACCTTAGTTATACAAAGAAGGCTTATCCGGCTGAATCGTAGATGAAAATTGCGGGAGAGATCGCCAATTCGGAGAAGAGATCGCTAAATTTGGAAAGAACGGAGGAGAGAGATGAAACAACGTTAATTGGAAACTTAGTTATACAAAAAAGGTTAGAGTCTGTTAGAAGGCTTATCCGGAACGTCTGGGTACAAAGCGGGGACAAAGCCTTGGGTAAGAAAACTTTTTCTCTTTCGATTTTTATGATTTTTGTAAAAAGAAAAGTAATCATATTGATTCATAAAAATATATTTTTTAATTATGATTTATAAAACAAATTCCGTATATCATGTTTAGGATCCTGAAAGGAATTTATGATAATTAGGAGATAATTAATGACTAAGGAGATTAGGAGATAATTAGGAGATAATTAATAGGAATTTATTACTAAGGAGATTAAAAAAATTAGCATAAAAAATAAAAGGAACTGAAAGGTATAATGAAAAAGAAAATATAAATGATATGAAAAAAAAAATTTGTGTTGCCGGGCTGGTAGCATTAGATCGATGGAGGAGTCGGGCTTGTAGCATTGGATTATGCCGACAGAGTAGGTGGAGGTGCCTTACCGGCTCCATCGAGACCAGGCGGGATAATCGCCTTAGAGACTTCAATGACCAAAATGTTGTCTGGATTGGCCGCGACAACCCCAATATAGTTGGAATCCAACGGTGCGCCCGGAACAGCGGACCCGAAAACTTGTGTCTCCTCCAGTTGATTGGTGTATTTAAGGAAGCCCATTTGGTCCGTTGCTTAACCGGATGACTGGAAGAGGGTCGTGACGAGACCGTTCTTTTGCTTGAGAGCATCAAGCTTGAGGGGGTCGTAGTAGTCGAGGAGGACGTGGACGGAAAGAACTTCTTTTTGGAGGTTTGAAGGGAGAGATGTGATGGCGCCGGCGGCTTCATTGTTCAATGCCAGGACGGTGATTGTTTGCCGGCTGTTGATCTCATCGACTAACTTGGTGTCGGTTAGTAGCTTGACAAATGTGCTATAATCATCGGTGCCGGACTTGAGCATTTGAAGAATGTCGGAGGCACCGGCCGTGACGATTAGGAGAGAACAAAAGAGAGGGATCATTGATGTGTGCTCCATTGTGATGAAGATGAAACAATGGAGGGAATGAAGATGATGATTAATATATGTTTGAAAATTTCTATATTTAGGTTAAATTTATGATAAGATGCCTTGTTGTAGTAGTTACAAAGCCGTTTGATTTCTTGTTTCATTCTACATATGTTATTATGAGGCAATTAAGATTTTGATTTGTGTTTTTATTTTATCAGGATAGCTATTTATGGGAAAATGCTCCAACCAAGTAAATGTTGTACCTCCATCATTTATTTTGGAAATCTCCATCATTTATGCAAAAATGTTTCTTACAAATGCAAAAGAAAAATGCAAATACACAACTAGAGAATAACCTCATTAAGATCAAATTTTTTATGGGATTATATATAGCATAATGCAAAAGAGAATTCATTAAGATTTTATAAGATCCATATATGAATTTATATTTTACAAAAAAATTAGGATTGAAATGAGAATTTATATCTATTATTGTAACGAACTATACTTTCTTGTTTTCTATTTGCAAGGTGAATAAGATTTTATAAGATCCATATATGAATTTTATAAGATCTTTATTGAATAGTAGAGCTATACATTCTTGTGTGTTATATATTCTTTTGAGGAGTATACATGAAATTCACTCAAAAAAATCACTTGAGAGTAGGTCCGATGGGCATCGGACCTACTCTGGTTCAATGGGTTTAATCACCGTCGATTTGCTTTAAGATTCGTGCAGAACACTTTAAACTTCGTGCGTGTCTGTTTCAATTTTCGTGCGCACAAATCTTAAACTAGATCGGATGGTCATCATGCTCGTTGAACCTAAAAGTAGGTCCGATGGGCATCAGACCTACTCCGTTCTCCAAAAAAATAATGGCTGATATTATTTTAAAAACATCTTTATTTTTTCATTTTTTTAACACTTAAATTTATTTAATTATCTTTATATTCTGATGATCATTTCTTAATTATTCATCACTTAATCAATTATAAATTATCTCTAGTTAAATTATAAAATTTCTTTGATTAAGAAAATAAAAGACATAATTATCTTTTCCTTTTACTTCTTTCTTAGAACATAATTACAAATATTTATTTATGCGCCTTCTTTGTGATCTATTGTGGCTTTTGTCAATATTCTCTTACGTGTCTTAAAACTATTTCTTTTAATGTACTTAATATTCAATTCTATCTGAAAATTGAATTTTTATTGTAACTATTATATATATCTTTAGCATTACAACAATTATTCTAATTTCTCCTATGATTTTTATTACATGTTAGACATATATGAATTAGTCTAACTAAATTAAAGTAAAGCTTGGTCTTGGGAAAGGGTTTTGGAAAATAGGAAGGAGGTCTATTCGGGTTATATCCGCGTGGTCTGTACTGGTAGCCCTTACCGGGTCTAGGGTGGGAAGAACACGGACCCGATTTCGGTTGAGTGAAGAGAGCAGACGGGTTCTGGAGAGAGGGAAGAGAGAGATTACCACCAAGTTGAGAGAGGAGAAGTGATTCGTGATTGAGCAGCATCGCCTGAAGATCGACGAAATTGAGATTCTCCTTGGCATTAGCTGCAGCAACCACTGAATTGAACTCAGAACCAAGGCCGTTGAGAATTTGAATCAACAAATCATCATCACTCACCGGAGATCCAATACACGCTAGTTCATCAGCGATTGCACGCATGCGCTGACAGAAATCGGAGCAACTAGAACCTCCCTTTGTGGTGTTCTGCAAGGAGCGGCGAAGCTCAGTCAGACGACCACGAGAAGAGGCGGAGAAGGTCTGTTGCAGCATTTTCCAAATCTGAGCGGAGGTGGTGCAAGAAACAGTCTGATTGAGGATTGTCTCTGATAAGGAAGATCGAATCCAGGTGAGTAACAGCTGGTCTTGCTTGTACCAGTGGTAATATGCCAGATTGCTGGATTGGACCCAGTCAACAGTGAGGTTCTTGGAAGGAGGTTCTTCAACAAGGTACTTGTACAGTCCATGGCCATGAAGCGCTGGTTCAAGCTGTCACTTCCATGCCAAGAAGTTGCCTCGAGTGAGCTTGGTGGAGATTGAGAGATTTAGGATCACAAGGTGATCAGTAGAGGGATGGATAGCGCTTAGAGTCGCGGTAGATGCAGAATTTGGGAGGGAGGGATTAATTGGGGAAGAAATTGGATCAGACTCCATTGGAGCTCTAATACCATAAAATATGTAACAGATAGAGAGGAATTGATGAAAGCAACAATTTTATTATTTCTTGATTAATTCTAATAGTACATGGTTTACCCCTATTTATAGAGAAAATGATTACAGCAGCTTATCTCTCTAATTAGAGTTATAACCTCCTAACAACCTTTCTAACAACCAATTACAAATGTAGTTACAGCTAACAACTTTGCCTAACAACCTCTGCCAACTAACTTTCATTGAGTCATCTTGAGCTGCTGACTTGGCTGTTGGTAAAGCTGCTGATTCGGTACAGTTCAGTATACTGTTATTAATATTATTCACGGAAAACTACAACATGGGACACAAACCAAAAGAAAAGAAACAACTCGTTAATTAAAAACTCCAACATGTTCTTCCAAACCAGGCATTGCCATCCCCACCTTTCTTCCAGTAAAAGACCTTACTAACTAGTAATTGCCACTGCCATCCATTATGATATCCGGATTATAGTATAAGGTGTCAAATAGTAGTTCAGATTCATCATGAGGGAATCCTGCAAGAGGCACTGACAAATTTTTATTTACTAATATTAGTAGGCATATGGGAATTCAGCATATTAAAAAATTGAGATAATCCTGTAGAATAATCAGTTTATATAATTGAAAATGAAGTACTTACCGCCATCATTAGTAAGTTGCACCGAGTCCCCAATCTCGTGGAAAAGAGGGTTTTGCATCTCCACTATATGCTCACCATAAGCAGTTGAGGTTGGCATACCAGCTATTATTAATAATAACAAAAGAAACTTAGCTCAGTCCAATAACATATAAAAGGGTTCAACAAAAGATGAGCAAAATGCGGCACCTTCAATTGTATCCTTCTCAGAAGGGTTTGGCCTTGATGATCCCCAACTGGCAACACAACGCTCAACTTCTGTACAGACAGGCTGAGGTATAATCATACAATTCTGAGTCAATATATTCTCTCTCTCGACATTCACATTCACATTCGCATGCTGAAAGAATAAACAAAAATATTACAATGATGTTGTTCTTAATTTGATATTCAAAATAAAATTGGTTTGAATTTGGATTAAAAATGTCTACTTCTTTATCCATTGAAACAAACCAAATATGTGAACTCAACTAGTAAAGAATACATTGAAATTATAAACCGAACAAAACACTTTGTAAAGAATAAATATTATTAAAATCAAGATATAATCTGCCAGAAACGATTGTAAAATCTGGCATGTGAAATAAGGATATAATGAACGGCACCTGCCGAGGCTGACTACTGTTGTTCAAGGCATTGCATTTAGCGTGAAATTCATCGGCACACTGCATCGCATGCTCAACCATAGACACCCACTGTTTGCCAGATTCTGACTTAATACAAAGTATCTACAAAATATGAAAGAGGAAAGAGATGAAAATGAGTATCACCATCCATGAAATCAGAAAGCAATATTTATTAGCAAATGAATACGAAAAAAGAATGATCATAATCTTAAATCCTGGTTTCGGTACCAGTATAATGCGATAGACACTAGACACCAGATCTGCATCAGCATGTACATTTCACTACCACTACCAATATCAATCAGGCCTGGAACAAATATGAACTAGTATAACTCGTTCACCTTATTGTACCTATGCAATTAATATAAGTACTTTTAAGTGGGCACTGGAATTGTACCACCATTACGTACTGGTACGGGCCCTGTTCAGCTCCCAATACTATAACCACTTCTCAGATTCTAACCTCACGAAGTGCAGTTTCATCATTGTAAAACAATTTGAGGAAGTCCTCCACTGTGTTGATATTTTCATTTTGAAGGAGAGAAGCGCGATCTTTTCCAATTTTCTTGATACTTTTCACGCCGTGTGTCAGCTTTAGTAAGTCCGGTTTTTTAGACTCTACAGAACAAACAGCATCAAATCAGCAAGGATAAAAAATACAAGGATTTAATTTACCCATCAGTATCAACATATGTATTATGTTCGTGATTTTTAGTCGTCAAATGCAAATTGGACTTTACATGCTGGTACTGGTAAAACATGCTAGGAGCATAGACTAAGATACTTGGAACATCTGTTACTACAACCATGCCAGTTACCAATGACACTATAATTAATAATGATCAATACACAATGAAAATCATTCTTTACCTTCCGTTCGCCGGTCTTTTACCCGAAAAGGTTCGCTCACACCCTCTTGAACTCTTTCCCCATTCAAATAACCCTCTTCTCCTTCAACATCAACCATAACCCCTAGCCGAAATCCGCTCTTTGTCCAGCTTGAATTATCATTAAAGACAATATTTCCAAAAGTACCAACCCCATTTTCAAGCCGAATAGTAAGACTAGGACCCATCAAAATAGGCCCCTTTCCATCCCTTTCACTTAACACACTCTGATTAAACTCACTTCTGCTCCAATTTACTCCTTTGTATTTCCAAAAATCAGCATCGAGCACAGTGATTCTGACTTTGGCAGAAGAGAGAAAGCAGTCAGGAGATACTTTTGATCGATTGGAGGAGTCGTATATTTCTACTCTTATCGGCTCTCCATTATTGTCTCTCACTGGTTTGCTTGTGAAGGTGGGGTCATTGACCTTGTTGATGAACCATAGCCGGTATGGAGCTTGGATGTTTAGATCTGGCAGCAGCCTTTAGAGAAATTTGAAATCCATAATTAATTACAGAAGACAAAAGCAAAAAGGAAAAAAAGCTTGAATCAATCATGTGGTAATTTTTAGAGGCATGCATCATTTGAAACCAATAACCTATGTACTCCAAAGTTGGAATAAAAAAGGTGAATAAGTGATTTTCACAAAATTAGAGTTGATGATGAGGGAATAAAATTGTTGACGGCCATAAATGAGGATCAACAAACTACTGATAGCCCTATTTGGTGTTTCTTGTAAAATTGGGTGTTGAGATAAAAAGAGTAAATAATAGTTGACCTTGGAGGAGGTAAATTGTAGTGAGACATTTGACCAAGCTCCCTAACACGCATCTCTTTTCTAAGCTGTTAAATTAAAATAAAACTGGCATTACATAAACCTCAATAGACTCATAACAATTTCAGAAACTAAAGTAGGTGCATGAGAGTAACGGGTCTAGGGACAGTACTGGTACAAACAAATAAGCAATTACGCCAAATATAATTGTTCCCAATAGTACCATGCCAGTTACCTAACATGTATCTCTTCTCTAAGCTGTTAAATTAAAATAAAATTGGCATTACATAACCGTCACAAGTGGCATATGTTGTTTGCAATTATAATTAAGAAAGGGAATGCTTACAAAACTGCTATTCATCTCGTCATGATAAGTGCGAACACCGTGATTCCTAGTAAACAACAGAAAAAGTAACATTTTATTTATTTTACCGTAGCCTCATTCTTTTTCTAATATCAATGTTTTAAATAGCGTTTATAGCGTTATAGCGGGAAGGCTACAAAAAAAGCTATAGCGGAAGCTATGCTACATAACGTTTTTTTTTACAAAAATTATATTATATATTTGTACTAAATATTAACATTATCTAAAGTCTCATAGAACAATAAATAACATCAAATTAATTAAGAAATTATAATATTCATATTGAACCAGTACAAAATCCAAATTGCGGTTCAAAATATCCATCGTAATATCATAAACTATCGATCTTTTTCTATTCAAAATATCTTAAGCATCATGATTCATGACATAATCTATTTTTTTTCTATTCAAATTTCAAAATATCTTAAGCATCATGATTTCTATTTCAAATTTTCCCAATTTCAGTGACATGGGTTTCCTTATCGGTTTGGGCAAATTAAAAGATCTGTAGCAACAAAGTTTTTAATCGATTTCGGTTTGGACTTTTATTTAACTTTTTTTTGTCTTTATTTGAAGCCCATATAAATTGCCTAAAGAAACTCATTATGCATAGCGCACGCTATTTGTGCTACACGCTATGCGCTATAGCGGACCGCTATTACCGCTATAGCGGCCGTAGCTCAATTAGCGCATTTTGATGCCATAGCTTAGTGTTTAGGATCAAAAAACGTCAAATTGCGCTATAGCGCGCTATTTAGAACACTGCCTAATACTATTAAGAGAGAGAAGAGAAGAATGGAAACTGACGTCAGAAGCATGGTCTGGCGTCCCATGACAGGAGGTGAGAGATGAGGGGCGCGGTTGCTGTCACCAGGGGTGAGCTGACGGTAATAGTTATTTTCACTGGGATCCATCTCCAATCTCTACTTCTCTCTCTCTCTCTGTCTATATCTATCTCGGATTTTCTGTGAAGAAGGATGGAGAATCTGCCCGTATTTATAGGAGATGTAGAGAGAGAGAGAGAGAGAGAGAGAAGAGGATTTCATTCAAAAAAGACAATAAGAATTCTTTAGTGTGCAACTAGTGTAGACTGTAGAGCTAGAGCTAGTGTTTGACAATAACTAAGAGTTCTTTATAATATAAACTGGCAGCTGCTCCTCAAAACAAGACACTAAGAGTTCTTTTTCAACTCATCAAAAAGACAAAAAGAATTATTTAGAGTTCTGATAATCAGATCAAAATAATGTTAGACTCACAACATTGCTTAATGCGCATGCATGCAACTAGTGGTTTGACATCACCCGGCCCGGGCTGCCCGAACCCAGTCCGCCCGTGCCCGATGCCCGGGGTACCCGTACCCGAGCCCGGGTATACCAGGGTAAACGGGTACACGGGTACGGATTTCAAACGGGCCGGTCATCCATTTTTGGAAAATATCCGGCCTCATCCGTACCCTCCGTACCCGAACCCGAATACCCGTGTACCCGAACCCGCCCCGGGTGTACCCGCACCCGTTTACCCGAACCCGTTTGTCCGAACCCGTGCACCCGTGTACCCGGACCCGTTTACCCTTGTACCCGAACCCGAATACCCCTTTACCCGCTACCCGAAAACCCCTTTTTTCAAAAATTTTTCCCTCCGGTTCAATAGTAATTGGTTCAAATCAATCAAACCGGGTGGGTCCCACCTGTCATTTCTGTCTCGTACGGGTGGGTCCCACCCGTCAATTCTGTTTTTTTTTTGTTTTTTTTTTATTAAATTTCAAATATTATTCTCCCTTCAAACAAAACTCTATAAATACACCCATCTTCCTCTCAATATTTTCACACCCTCTCATTCTCTCAGTCTCTCAGTCTCTCATTCTCTCATTCTCTCATTCTCTCAATCTCAAATTTTATTATTCTCAGTTTTTAAATTTATTTTTTAAAAAAATTATAGTTGTAAATTTAATTCATTCTACAAATACGCAAACGGAATTACGAAGTTCGGCACTTCCCGCAAGATTTTTCCGCGAGATTTAAAGGTACATTTATTTCATGTTAGATTAATTTATTTCTGTAGTGTAAATTTAGTTTATGCTAGATTTATTTTTGTAGAGTAAATTTAGTTTCATGTTATATTAATTTAGATTTGTTAAATTTGTCAAGTAATTAGATTTGTTAGATTTATTTTACGTTAGATTTGTTAAATTTGTTAAGTAATTAGATTTGTTAGATTTATTTGATGTTGGATTTGTTAGATGTGAAGTAATTATATTTGTTTGAATAGGTTTGATTTTATTTTTGAAATTCGGATTTATTTTCAATAGGTTAAAAAAAGATGTTAGATTTATTTTTTAGAATATGTGAAGTAATTAGATTTGATTTTATTTTTGAAATTCGGATTTATTTTTAATAGGTTAAAAAAAGATGTTAGATTTGTTTTTTTGAATATGTGAAGTAATTAGATTTGTTTTGAATAAGTTTGATTTTATTTTTGAAATTCGGATTTATTTTTAATAGGTTAAAAAAAGATGTTAGATTTGTTTTTTTGAATATGTGAAGTAATTAGATTTGTTTTGAATAGGTTTGATTTTATTTTTGAAATTCGGATTTAGTTTTCATAGGTTAAAAAAATATGTTAGATTTGTTTTTTTGAATATGTGAAGTAATTAGATTTGTTTTGAATAGGTTTGATTTTATTTTTGAAATTCGGATTTATTTTTAATAGGTTAAAAAATATGTTAGATTTGTTTTTTTGAATATGTGAAGTAATTAGATTTGTTTTGAATAGGTTTGATTTTATTTTTGAAATTCGGATTTATTTTTAATAGGTTAAAAAAAGATGTTAGATTTATTTTTTTGAATATGTGAAGTAATTAGATTTGTTTTGAATAGGTTTGATTTTATTTTTGAAATTCGGATTTATTTTTAATAGGTTAAAAAAAAATGTTAGATTTGTTTTTTTGAATAAGTGAAGTAATTAGATTTGTTTTGAATAGGTTTGATTTTATTTTTGAAATTCGGATTTATTTTTAATAGGTTAAAAAAAGATGTTAGATTTGTTTTTTTGAATATGTGAAGTAATTAGATTTGTTTTTGAATAAGTTTGATTTTATTTTTGAAATTCGGATTTATTTTTAATAGGTTAAAAAAAGATGTTAGATTTGTTTTTTTGAATATGTGAAGTAATTAGATTTGTTTTGAAATGTTTGATTTTATTTTTGAAATTCGGATTTATTTTTAATAGGTTAAAAAAATATGTTAGATTTATTTTTTTGAATATGTGAAGTAATTAGATTTGTTTTGAATAGGTTTGATTTTATTTTTGAAATTCGGATTTATTTTTAATAGGTTAAAAAATATGTTAGATTTATTTTTTTTAATATGTGAAGTAATTAGATTTGTTTTGAATAGGTTTGATTTTATTTTTGAAATTCGGATTTATTTTTAATAGGTTAAAAAAAGATGTTAGATTTGTTTTTTTGAATATGTGAAGTAATTAGATTTGTTTTGAATAGGTTTGATTTTATTTTTTAAATTCGGATTTATTTTTAATAGGTTAAAAAAATATGTTAAATTTGTTTTTTTGAATGTGTGAAGTAATTAGATTTGTTTTGAATAGGTTTGATTTTATTTTTGAAATTCGGATTTGTTTTTAATAGGTTAAAAAAATATGTTAGATTTGTTTTTTTGAATATGTGAAGTAATTAGATTTGTTTTGAATAAGTTTGATTTTATTTTTGAAATTCGGATTTATTTTTAATAGGTAAAAAAAATATGTTAGATTTATTTTTTTGAATATGTGAAGTAATTAGATTTGTTTTGAATATGTTTGATTTTATTTTTGAAATTCTGATTTATTTTTAATAGGTTAAAAAATATGTTAGATTTATTTTTTTGAATATGTGAAGTAATTAGATTTGTTTTGAATAGGTTTGATTTTATTTTTGAAATTCGGATTTATTTTTAATAGGTTAAAAAAGATGTTAGAT
Source organism: Carex parvula (assembly GCA_025461045.1). Lineage (NCBI taxonomy): Eukaryota > Viridiplantae > Streptophyta > Magnoliopsida > Poales > Cyperaceae > Carex > Carex parvula. The sequence goes on along the minus strand of JAJGRW010002696.1, from coordinate 88,555 downwards.
TTATTTTTTTGAATATGTGAAGTAATTAGATTTGTTTTGAATAGGTTTGATTTTATTTTTGAAATTCGGATTTATTTTTAATAGGTTAAAAAAAGATGTTAGATTTATTTTTTTGAATATGTGAAGTAATTAGATTTGTTTTGAATAGGTTTGATTTTATTTTTGAAATTCGGATTTATTTTTAATAGGTTAAAAAAAGATGTTAAATTTGTTTTTTTGAATGTGTGAAGTAATTAGATTTGTTTTGAATAGGTTTGATTTTATTTTTAAAATTCGGATTTATTTTTAATAGGTTAAAAAAATATGTTAGATTTGTTTTTTTGAATATGTGAAGTAATTATATTTGTTTTGAATATGTTTGATTTTATTTTTGAAATTCGGATTTATTTTTAATAGGTTAAAAAAAGATGTTAGATTTGTTTTTTTGAATATGTGAAGTAATTAGATTTGTTTTGAATAGGTTTGATTTTATTTTTGAAATTCGGACTTATTTTTAATAGGTTAAAAAAATATAATTAGAATGAGATTTTGAAAATAAAATAAAATTACTCGTGCAAAGAAATAAATAATTAGACTTGTACTTAGCTGAATAAATATACAAATTTTCGCACAAATAATTTTTATATATAAGTTACAAATTTTATTTATTTAGGAATTATAAATATGTGACTTGATAATTTTATGTATATATATATATATACAATATTTGATATTGAACTATTCAGATTTTAAAAGTCGAATTATAAAAACGTAATAATATTCGTACGATACTGTAAAAAAATAAGAAAAAAAAAACAGAAAACAGAAAACAGAAAAAAAAAAAAAAAAAAAAAACCGGACTGGGCCTACCCGAACCGTCCGGCCCGGGAACCCGAGACGGGCACGGGTTTGAAACGGGCCGGGCAGACTTTTAAAAAAAAAAAACCCATCTACCCGTGCCCGTTGTACCCGTGTACCCGTTGTACCCGTACCCGTTGTGCCCGCTACCCGTCCCAGATTTTGCCCGGCCCGGTCCGAGGTACCCGAGAGCACAACACTACATGCAACTCTGGAGAAAACAAAAAATGCAGTATTATAAGCTTAATTGGTTTGGTTGGGCTTATATATTTATTACTCATAAATTAAATTACTAACATGTACGGTACTGGTATACCCTCGCTGGAAATTGGCAAGTTAATTTCCGACATACATTCTACTTTTACATGTTTACCCGGATCTCATCTGGAACCCAATCGGGTCTGAACCGGAACCAACCCGGACCCTACCCGACCCGATAGCACCCCTAGACATTCCCCTCTGATTCTCTCCTTGTCTAGAAATTGGCAAGTTAATTCCCAGCGACTTTGCCTTCTTTCAAATGTTTTTTTTTTTCAAAAATAAAACTAAAACAAGGAAATGGAACGGCAAATTGTCTCTCTGCATACAGCTTGGAACATCTACGTGCATTATTCACAAAATAAGACAAAAAATAAACTATATTTCAGAAATTAATTTCTAAGATGGATGAATGAATAAAAATTAACATTTTTGCAAGCATGACATTTTGAAAGCAAGCAATTCCCTTTTAAAAAATATATTTTTTTTATTTGTTATGTTGAAATAAATCTCAAACCGTAAAGTAAAGAGTATCTTTTACAGTATTGGAGAGGATACTTGTCCAGCGCTCCAGGACTAATGGAGAGGATCTCTTGCTCCGATCTGCTACCTACACGTGTGCAATGGATGATCTGCTACCTACACGTGTGCAATGGATGAGCTCTGACTAGTTGCGTTTCAACCATATTTTAATATCATGCATGAAAACTTGACCAATGTACATGAGTAAATAAATAACAAATGAAGCAAAAGAGAGACAACATAAGCTAATAATCAAACCAGGCATGAAAACTTGACCAATGCATATCAATCAAGAAATTAATCAAATCAGGCACGACAACTCTATTCTTGACCTACAAGAGATAACATAAGATGAAGCAATTCACAACGTAAATAAATAACAAAAGAAGCAAAATAGAGATAGCATAAGCTCTATTGCCCCTGCCTATTTTCCATGCCTTGGTACCACCATTACAGATCTCCGAATCATCTCTTCGAGAGCGGCTAAGAGAGTGAGAGCCGAGATTTTTATTAATATCCAAATTTTAATAGAAATTAATATTTATGTCCAGAATTTCCGAGTTTCGCCAAAAATGTCCAAACTGGCCATTTTATGGCCAAAATGGCCGGTTTACTCTTTTTTTTTTTTTTTTTTGAAGACACTATGAAGAATAATGAAATCTAACACTGAAAATTCAAATTTTTTATTTAAATTATTTGTTAGATTGCTTCTTTTGATTTATAATTACCATATTTATACTAAAATACACTATATTACTTGATACTATGTTGAATTACACTATATTACAATAAATTATGTTGAATTACACTAAATTCCGGTTAATTACACTAAATTACAATAACTTCGCTAATTGATAAAAATGCGGTAAATTACGCTAAATTATTCAAAATTACGCTAAAGTGGACCGATTTTGTGCCATCTTTCATAAATCATAAAAAATAGTAAAAAAATTCTGAAAATAGTAAAAATTGATATTCTACAAGTTCATTATGTAACTAATTTACTGAGCTACTTAGATGGAATAATAGAATTGAAAATCTTAATCGGAAACTTCAACTCAAGTTTTGAGGCTCTTCTCTTAGTTTTTTGGCAATTCTGAAATTTCAAATGTAGCATAGCTGTCATGGACGCATGCGTCTTTTCGCAAGCTTTTCGAAAAATGATCATTTGCTGAAATCGGACACTCGAGCGCCGTTTTATGGTTGTTTGAAGTTTCGTCGTCATTTTTCGCCTTTTCAATGAAGATATCGTCCCTATTCATATGTAATTTACCGTAATTTAGCGTAATGCAATGTAATTTAGTGTAATTTAACGTAATATAGTGTAATTCAACATAATTTCAAGTAATTTAGCGTATTTTAATATAAATATGCTAATTATACATCAAAAGAAGTAATCTAACAAATAATTTAAACAAAAAATTCAATTTTTTCAGTGTTAGATTTCATTATCTTGCTCTTCATAGTGTATCTTAAAAAAAATAGTTTCTAATTATAAATCACTATGAAGATAAAAGAGAAACAAAAAATAGTTTATAATTATACATCACTATGAAGACACAGTAATTTACCGGAATTTAGTGTAATTCAACATAATTTATTGTAATATAGTGTAATTCAACATAATTTCAAGTAATCTAGTGTATTTTAGTATAAATATGGTAATTATAAATCAAAAGAAGTAATCTAACAAATAATTTAAACAAAAAAAAATTGAATTTTCAACGTTAGATTTCATTATTCTTCATAGTGGTCTCCAAAAAAAAAAAAAAAAGTAAACCGGCCATTACTAGGGAGAGTAAACCGGCCATTTTATGACCGGTTTGGACATTTTTGGCGAAATCCGGGATTTCTGAGCATAAATATTAATTTCTATTAAACTTTGGATATTAATAAAAATCTCGGGTCAGAGAGCGGAGTTATGTTGAAATAAATCTATTTCTATCTTTTATGTATTATGTGGGGAACAATGTGTATTATGTGGGGCCCACACGCTTTTCAGATCAGTCGTCTTCGTGGTTGTTTCCAAAAAGACTTGAGAGTAGGTCCGATGGGCATCGGACCTACCTCGGTTCGATGGACATCGGACCGACCTGGGTTCGATGGGTTTAATCACCATCGATTTTCTTTTAGATTCGTGCGAAATGCTTTAAACCCCGTGCGTGTATGTTTCAAGTTTCGTGCGCACAAATCACTCCGTTCTCCTACGGTAGATCTGCCCATCGGAACCAAACTAGGTCCGATGGGCATCGGACCTACACTTATCTCTTCCAAAAAAGCCCATGAATTATGTTTGCATTTTGTTGTTAATTACATGCACTGAACCCCAAATATGTTATTTCAAAATATTTACAAATGCTATCATTTACTCTTTTTTTATCTCAACACCCAATTTTACAAGGGACACCAAATAGGCCTATCCGGAGTTTGTTGATCTTACAATATTTACGAATTTACGAATTAATTTTGTATAAATTAAGTCAAGCGGTAAGAAAATGATAAAAAATTAATGTACTAAAAATTAACTTATAAATCTTATTTTTTGGTCACTCAACTTTATACTAAATTAATTTGAAAATTAAAAAATTTTATATGTAAATATCTTACTCGTGAAAAGTAAATCGGTCCAACGATTTAGATTTGTCTAAATTTGTCGTATGAAGTCATTCAGATACTTAAACTTTAACAACACCCTAGTTCTACTGAATTTATTATATTATTATATACACAAGCAGCATACATATCAAGGATAAGCACACATAGATGTGTAGTAATTAACTAATTATAGAAGTATATATACAAAGTAATTGTAGCACAGTTTTAACAACTATTCAAATGGCATACATTTTTTAATTAAAGTTTACATAAAAAGGAGGGCTTTTCATAAAAAAAAGAGTAAATAATTGAAGAAGATGCTTCTGTGATAGTTTTGAAAAAATAAAATAAATGAAGAAGATGAAGAAGATGAAGAGAGACTTCGTCAACTAATCAAAAAATGCAGTACTATAAGATGTTGTCATGATTCCTTAAAAGTCAAAACAAGACACTAAGAGTTCTTTTTCAACTCATCAAAAAGACAAAAAGAATTATTTAGAGTTCTGATAATCAGATCAAAATAATGTTAGACTCACAACATTGCTTAATGCGCATGCATGCAACTCTGGAGAAAACAAAAAATGCAGTATTATAAGCTTAATTGGTTTGGTTGGGCTTATTTATTTATTACTCATAAATTAAATTACTAACATGTACGGTACTGGTATCCTCTCGCTGGAAATTGGCAAGTTAATTTCCAATTTACATGTTTACCCGGATCTCATCTGGAACCCAATCGGGTCTGAACCGGAACCAATCCGGACCCTACCCGACCCGATAGCACCCCTAGACATTCATTCCCCTCTGATTGTCTTCTTGTCTAGAAATTGGCAAGTTAATTCCCAGCGACTTTGCCCTCTTAATTTCAAATGTGTCTTTTTTTTTTTTTCCAAAAATAAAACTAAAACAAGGAAATGGAACGGCAAATTGTCTCTCCGCACACAGCTTGTAACATCTACGTGCTTTATTCACGAAATAAGACTAAAAATAAAATACATTTCACAAATTAATTTCTAAGATGGATGAATGAATAAAATTAACATTTTTGCAAGCATGACATTTTGAAAGCAAAAATCCTTTTAAAAAAAGCCCATGAATTATGTTTGTATTTTGTTGTTAATTAATTACATGCGCTGAACTCTAAATATGTTATTTCAAAATATTTACAAATGTGTTTTTTTTTCCAAAAAAAAAACTAAAACAAGGAAATGGAACGGCAAATTGTCTCTCCGCACACAGCTTGGAATTCATCTACGTGCATTATTCAGATCGAAATACTCTTCTTATCTCAACACCCAATTTTACAAGGGACACCAAATAGGCCTATCCGGATCATTAACCGTTCATTAAATAATTGAAGAAGATGCTTCTGTGATAGTTTAAAATAAATAAATAAATAAATGAAGAAGACGAAGAGAGACTTGATCAGTTTCCGGCTTCCCGGTAACTTCGCCTCTCTTATTATATCGAATATATTTTTTAAACCATAAGGAAAATTGACTGGGAAATTTGCTTTACGCCTCCAGCGCTCCAGGACTAGGAGTCAGTACCCGGGGTTTAGTTTAAGAGCTCCCCTGAAGTAACTTAAATTTTGAGTTTAGATCTGAACCCAATCCAGTCCGAGGTGGATGCACGGGTACCTTTTAATATTCGTGCTGAAACAGATTAGACGGTCCATATTCAAACTCAAAATTTAAGGTACCATAGGAAGGTATTATGTTAATGGACCGGGAATGGGCCGGATCCAGGAAATTGTTTTAAGATTTCATCTGCTTTGACCCACCGTAGAATAGATTAATCCAAAATCGTACATGTACCATGTTTTTTTTAGGAGCAAAGCAAGCTAGAGTGTGATGTGCTTATCAAGAGGGTTTGGTGAACACAATTTCAAAAGTATATCGGATCGGTTTCAAACGATGAATTCAAACTGTTGAAATTTATGTATTTCATAAGTGATGCATGTACATGGAAAATTTTGAAAGTTTCGAATTCATTTGCTACAAGGTCAAGCGGTCAAAGAAATGAACTTTTTATAAGTTATTTTATAAATTGTTTTATATATTCATTTTTCATCATTTCTTTGACCGCTTGACCTTATAGCAAATAAATTCGAAACTTTTAAAATTTTGCATGTACATGCATCACTCATAAAGTACATGAATTTCAACGGTTTAGATTCGCTGTTTGAAGCCGATTCGATATACTTTTGGAGTTGTGCTCACCAAACCCTCTTGATGAGAACATCACACCCTAACTTTGCTCTTCTTTTAGTTCTACGCCAACATTTTTATTAATATCCAACGTTAATTAGAAATTAAAAAATATACCCAACTCGGCTGGGTTTTGATAAAAATATCCAACGTTAACTAGAATTTGTTAGTAATGTATCAAAATTAGAATAATTTAGTTGTAATTAATGTTAAATCCATTGTAGTTAGTTTTAATTATTTAATTTAGTAAATTTAGAGTAGTTAGTTAAATTTAAATTAATGTAGCGTAATTTATTGTAATTTAGTATAAGAGGAGGGATCAACTTACAACAAATTTGAGTTACAACAAAGTTACAACATTCATTTTTTTCATTTTCAAAGTCCAAATCGTCGATCCAACCGTTCAACATGATCATCTAAATAAAATGTACTTGCAGATCAAATTTTATATTTTTTTTGAATTTTTTTGCTATTTATTAAGATGGGTACAAAATTCAATGGTCTAAGTATGGCTATTTTTTGTAAAATACTTAATAAATAGTAAAAAAACTCAAAAAATATAAAATTTGATCTGCAAGTATATTTTATTTAGATGATCATGTTGAACGGTTGGATCGACGATTTGGACTTTGAAAATGAAAAAAATGAATGTTGTAACTTTGTTGTAACTCAAATTTGTTGTAAGTGGATCCCTCCTCTTAGTATAATTAGCATAGTTGAGCATATTTTAACTTTTTTTCACATTTTTTACCATAATTAGGATATGAAGCCTAATTTAGTGCAATTTAGCATAATTAGGATAATTAGCCCATTTTAGCATAAGTAGCCTATTGTAGCAAGTTGTAGCATATTTTAGACTATTTTAACCGCAATTGGCCTATTTTAGCTTATTTTAGCGTATTTTAGGCTATTTTGGCCTATTTTTAGCATATTTTACCGAAATTAGGCTATTTTAACATATTTTAGGCTATTTTAACCGCAATTAGCCTATTGTAGCCTATTTTACCATAATTAGACCTATTTTTCTCTATTTTAGCATATTTTACCGAAATTAGGCTATTTCAGCCTATTGTAGCATATTTTAGGCTATTTTAACCGCAATTGGCAAATTTTAGCCTATTTTAGCATAGTTAAGCATATTTTGACCTATTTTAGCATATTGTACCGAAATTAGGTATTTTGAACCTATTTTTGGCTATTTTAGAATATTTTAACCGCAATTGGCTAATTTTAGCCTATTTTAGCCTAATTAAGCTTAATTTTTTCTATTTTAGCATATTTTACCGAAATTATGCTATTTCGGCATATTTTAGCATATTATAGGCTATTTTAACCGCAAATTGGCCTATTTTAGACTATTTTAGCATAGTTAAGCCTATTTTGGCCTATTTTAGCATATTTTTATCGAAATTAGGCTATTTTTAACCTATTTTATCATAGTTTAGCATAGTTTTAACCACAATTGGCCTATTTTAGACTATTTTTGTATAATTAAGCCTATTTTGGCCTATCTTACCTTATTTTAGCCCTTTTTAGTCTATTTTTGCATATGTTAGCCTATTTTAGCCTATTTTAGCCTAACATATTTAGGGTTTACTTAGTGTAATTATAGAATAATTTAATTTTTAAAATTAGGGTTTAGGGTTTACTTAGCGTAAGTTAACATAATTTTATTCTTGACATTAAGATGGCTAGAGGACGACCTAGGACTCGTCCAGTACCACCTGTAGATGACGAGTCGATAGAGACTGCCAACATAGAGTATTTTAGTCCTCTCCTATGGATGCCCTACCGCGAGCACCGCGAGCACTGAGTCTCACTGGCCAAGTCAGACTTGCATCTTCTCCAACAATTTATGCAAAGGAGGCAATCTGATTCACCTCAACAAATAAAAAGTTCACACAAATTGCAAATAAAGTCCACACATATTGCAAATAAAAAAGTTCTCAAAGCAGCATCTTAATAAACAAGTTCACAACATGCATCTAAATCACCTATTATTACTACGCCTAAAACTCCATCAGCGAAACAAACCAGTTGCAGAAGATGACCTACCAGATGGCCCACTAGATGGCTCTGCTTGGCTTTCAGATGGCCCTGCTTGGCTTCCAGATGTCATTATTGTATGCCTACTAGTTGACATTCTCGGTTGGCTTCTAGATGGCTCTCCTTGCACCCCAACCGCCTCACCTCCTATGGCAACTGCCTCTCCTATTGCTTCTGCAAACATAACAGATGCATCTAAACGGCTTGTAGCTGTCCCATTGCCTCTGCCATAACTCACTCATTTTCTACTGCATTTGCTGCATTTGTTGCCTCTGCATTTGCATTTGTTAATTTGTAAGTTGGTATAAATTGAAAAGAAATATAATTTTTTATGAATGTTACAGACCTCTTCGATTCCTATCGGTAGTGGAACGGCGAGCCTGATGCCCCCTTCACCTACCTTGTTTTTCATCATGGTCATTACATAACAGATGTGTTTTCGCCTCCCAACCCTAATTCCAGCCCTTGCTCGGAAGAATTCTAGGTTCATCATTACGAGGCCATTCTGGCATATTGCCAAAAGGAACAAGCACCCCACTCCAAGTACTTTCAAGATAGTTCACAGTATACCAGTCTGCAAGTACATTCCATTTGGTTGCCGAGCCCGCGTGTCACAATGTACATGAACTTCCTGTGCAACTTTGATCCCTTTGTGCTGGTCCGATATAACACAGACAAATTTATCATATCCAAGCACTTCCATCCTCAACCACCACAAGAAAAAACCCCAATTCTCACCATCCTCCTTCTGCACAAATGTAAATGCAATAGGCAACAATTGGTTATCGGCATAATAGCCGCAAGCTATCAAAAGCCTCCCCTCATACCGCCCAGATAAGAAGCATGCATCTATGCTGATCACTGGTCTTAAGTACTGAAATGCTGCAATGCAGAACCAAAAGCCTAGGCTACGGCCCTGAATCGAACAGCATGTTGCATAATTTCTCCATGTCTATCTCGTATCGGACAAGTCAGAAATTGGTACTTCGAGCTGGAATTCTTGTCGCAAATTTCCATCAGCAGTGGTTTTAGCAAGCTGTATGAAGCCTTCACACTCCCAAATTGTCGAGCTATTGCAAGCTCACGACCCCTCCACAGTCGGTTGTATTTCGGGATTACGTTGCCATACACAGTTTGTCACCCCCTGGATGATCATGCAGGGGTCTTTCTTAATGTTTTTCTCAATGACATCGGTAATGATTGATGCTGTGAGACATTCATTGTCGGTCCTTATATACTCAGTCCTACAAGTGTGAGGCTTGTCTTGCCTCGTTATAACCCATGCATCTCCATATTTTGTTGCTTGTCCCCTAAGTTCGTAATCACAACCCGGGTCCTTGCACACCACTGATCACCCAAAAGTGAGCGATGTTATCTTTTAAAATTTATAAACTCAAAAATGCTATCGGTTCGGATCGCAAGCGCACAATCCGATCGAGTAGTATAGTCGAGGTTGATCCACAGGGAATATTAGTTTAGAGTCTTGAGCAATCAAATCACAATCTTTAAAAAGGCTAGACAAAATTTGAAAATTTGAGAGTTGAAGTTGTGATTAATGTAAATTTGTTAATAATTAGAAGTAATTAAAATAAAGATAGAGATGAGAATTCCTAGGATTTCGGCACACCATTGCTACTCAATCCTCTTTGATATTCTACTTCTGTCGGGTCTAATTTTCTATTGTTGTTTATGGAAGACACTACATAGGACACTGCGAGTTACTTACGCAAATGATGGGACTTCCATCGAGATACTACATAGGACACTGCGAGTTACTTACGCAAATGACGGATCTCTAAAATACACAAGTTACTACATAGGACATTGCGAGTTACTTATGCAAATGACAAAACTTGATTCGCGTTTTGCTGTTCCGATTTATGGTTTCCCCGCTAAGGTTTTCTTTATATAAATCTAATGGCTCCCAATGAGGCTGACTCGTCCATCATAGTCTCTTACCATTAAAGTACTATCACTAACCTAAATGATTAAACTAGATCATCAAAATCAGGTGAAGGGAGAATAAATCACAAAAGCATTTCAATCAACAACAAGAAAACATAATCAACAGAAAATGTATATACCAAAGCATCATGAGTAACAAGATTTACTGCCTAGCCCCTAAGAAAAAAACTTAGCCGCGAAACGGCATGGTTACAACACTCATCTCTTTCTCACTTAATCAAATTTAACCAAAATTACAAAGATGTCTTCTTCTTTTGTCCAGAGTGCTTATATAGGAGTGAGGGGACGTCTGGAGATGAGTGGAGGCCAAGAAATCTGATCTGGATACAGCTGGAGCAATTATTCCCCAAAGGGTTCCTCGGTTACGAACTGTACTGGCTGATACATATCGCGCTATCTCCTGGTCGTTGAGGGGTTTAATGCGTACCGCGCTATCTTCTGGTCGGTATTCGTCTAGGTCCGTATCAGTCAGTGCGGGCTATTGCTTGTCCTCAAGCAACGACATCCTAGCTAGTCAAAGGTCCGGTCTAGGTTAAACCAAACAATCTCAAGGACTTGCTTTAAATTAAATTAGAACTTGGGCTTGTACAATTGATATGACTTTAAAAATTTAGAACTTCAAAAATATTCCTGACCTCTCCCTTGAACAATTTATTCACCCTATGATTGACCTCATTGTGCATTCCTTAGAAAAATTATTATCGAACAATTCACTTCACAAATATCTTTAAATTTGAGAGTATTAATTTCTCCTTCAATTATAAATGAATCCCTTCCAATTAATAGGAATTCTAATGATATAAATTTTGATTTTTCTTCCCAATTGATTGGAGCAAAGTATGACAACTAAGTGTGTTGGTACTTGTGGCTTTTTCAAAAAAATAACTATGCACAAAAATTAAACTTGGGAGGTTTTGTCGAGCCTATTGGTAACCAGTCTTGTGTAGGCACCCGTACTCTTTTTTTATCCTCAATCTTTTTATTCTATTTTTTTATTCTTTTATTTTTTTGAATTTTTGAATTTTTTTTGTTTTTGATTTTTTTTGTATTTTTTTCTATTTTCTAAAAATTAAATATTTTTGTGTCACAAGTGCTATGATTACACACAATTTCAAGTATTCATTCATACAAGAAATTATTGCATAGTTTCGCTAGGGGTCTATCTATAATAAATGGGTATTCTAGAACACTTTCAAGCTTAAAAGACTTTGCAAAAATAAATTACTCAACAATGAAAATTCTAAGGTCTGTGGCTTTTGGTCAACATTCATGGTTAGCAATTAATTGTTCACTTTGAGGTCACTAATTATTTTAAAAATTCTGAATTTTTGGTATCATGGTCAATTGCTAAACACTAGCCTAACTCAATTCAAACCAATTCCTTATTTGATTAACTTACTCCCAAGAAATTAAAATGCAAGCTATCTAAAAAGCTCAATCGATCATCCTAGGAATTTTGGTAAAGCCTCCAACTCTAGTAAAAAATTGAGTAAAACTACTAGCACCTAAAAATAAAAATGCGTAAATTTTTTAAAGATACATGGTCAATTTACCTCCTACTCTCCGAATAAAATTGAGCATTGCCTCCAATGCTCGAGAGAGAAAAATAAAGGAAGTAATAAAGTAAAAAGACCGAGAAGATACAACTCACTGCACCTCAATCCTGAGGTGGTGGAGGTGGCGGTGGATGATGGATCTCCTCGTAGAATGATGGGTCAAAGAGTCCGTAGGGCGGTGGCTGGTACTGGAATTCAGAGTCGATGGCGAACTGATAGTACTGTTGGTTGAGGTAGCACGATTGCTGGATCTCGCGCCTACTCTCGTCAATGCTCTTCTGTATCTCCTCCATTCTGTTGCGGACTTGATCAACCTCTTGGTGAAGTGAGGAGATGTTTTGCTCAATCCGCTGGGTGCTCTCTCGTGATTGTGTGGCAAGATCGTCAAAGTTCAAATTCATCTATTGTACCGCTTAGATGAATTGATCTTATTCGCTTATAGGGGCATCAAATGGTGCCACCTCTGAAGACTCGGCTCTAGCTGCCGCTGCGATTGTTCTCATGTGCGCATCAAAGGATGACTCCTCCTCAAGTCTCCGCTGCCTCTCAGCATTCGCCTGATTTTGCACTTCGGCTTCTCCCCCAATTACATCAATGTAATCCTGAGGTGGCTAATATGTCGGGCTTGCGGGACGTTCCACCTTCCAAGAGGACCTACTTCGGAGATTAAGATGTGTGAAGGGGAATTGAAGGCTTTCCCTCTGTGAGTTGTAGAAGTAGGGTCCTGGATAATGGCCGCTGACAATCTTCATGGCTTGGAGGCATGGGATGTCAAGATGCGTGAGTCTGCTTGCCTCTTGGAGAAGGTCAATCTGCAGGGCGAGATGTTCTGCCAAGATTGTTGCCACGAACCCGATAGAGATGTTGCCACCAGTTCTCTTGGCATTTGCGTGGATGTGCTTACAAAGGAGATGACCGAGGTGAGGTTGCACTGGTGTGGGCTCAATCAGGCACTTGAGAAGATAGAGCTCGGGAAGAGTCACTTTGGATGAAGTCTCGCCTCTTGCCAAGATGGAATTGGCGAGGGCTGTTTGCAAGAGACGGACTTGAGGATGGATGATTCTGCTTGCCGGTCGAGTCTTGTTCTGGTTATCCTCCGTGATGCTGTACTAGAACTCTCGACAATCAGGAGAATCGGAGGGGCCATCATTGGTGAGGCCGAAGATGGCGTAGAAATCATCCATTGTGACTGTATAATAGGCATCGAGCATCTGGAAGGTGATGGAGTCTCCATTATAGACGAAGGTTGCAAGGAACTCCCTCGTGAGTACCTTGTAAACCTTTACTCCGTTGATCAAATTGAGGAATTGCCAGATGTTGATGCGGTTTGTGAGCTACTGAATTGCATGAGGAGGCCTAGTCGCCCGAGCGTGTCTGTGTCGATGGATTTATGGTAGATGACCTCCTTTATCTTCATCTTCTCGTAACTTTCTCTGCATTTTGGGTGATAGAAGACGGGTTGGTACTCGGTTGCTTCCTCCATTGATTCATCTTTATCCTCTTGCTCAGGTCCAAAATCCCGGGGATCGAACTCTTCTGGGACATACTTCGCATCCGAGACTGATATGTCATTGTCCAAACGCTTGGGGTTGGACTAAGACGATGATTGGTTGGAGAATTGAGGTTGCGAACTCGAGGACCGGGAGAATCGGCTAGATGAGCTCTGTGGTGAATTGCTTGGGCCGGCGCCTCCGAGGGCTTTCTTGGCCTTCCTTGTAACTTCCCCTACAATGCTCTTCAGTTTTGGAGCCATTTGCTTAGAATTAAGGTCTCTGTTACGGACCGTATTGGGCAATACGGTTTGGTTACAGACTGGTTAGTTTGGTGAAACTGACCAAGTACCGGACTGGTTACGGACCGTATTGGACAATACGGACCGTATTAAAAAGGGTTTGAAAAACTAGTAAAGTACTGGACTAATTTTCTGGTAACCGGATACGGACCGTATTGGAGTAATACGGACTGTCTTGTACTAGTAAATACTGGTAAACTGACAGAAACAAACTAATTTTTATGGTTTTTTGTTGTTTTTAGAAATAAAATGTAATTTTCTAAATTAGTGCAATAGAGACTAAATTAAAACAAATGCAAAACTAAAATTAAACTTTGAAATAGGAAAGGGGTTTAGAAGAACCAAAATTGTGTGAAGGGAGCTCGAGGGGTTGTCGGATACGGACCCGATACGGGCCGTATTGGGGCAGAGGCGCAGAGAGAGAGGCTGCGGCGGCGGCTCCAAGGAGAGAGGGTGTCGAGTGCAGTGATGGTGATCGGCGGTAAGGAGGGAAGTGCTAGGTTTTGGCAAGGAAGGTAGAGGGAGGAAGAGGAGAGATAGAGGGAGAGAGAATAGAGAGAGGTTTAAAGATTAAAACCAAAGGGTTTAACGGTTATGAGATGTGATTTACGCGGGATGTCAAACGTCTCTTCGTTAATGGGTTCGCATCTCCCGGGTTAGCCTTCATGACGGACCGTATTGGGTGATACGGTCCGTATCCAATCCGTTATGCATAATACCGATAACTGTCTAGGTCTTAACTTCTCTGAATACGGACCGTATTGGGCAATACGGGCCGTATTCACCACTTGTCTCTTCTTACTCTCCTTCTTTTACCCCATATCTACTGACATGGTCCGTATTGGTTGATACGGACCGTACTAGAGGGTTTTTATCCGTCTTCCGTGGTGTCTTTGATCGAGCCTTTCCTCTGATATGTTTACTTGATCATAGGAAAAAGATGGATATGAGTTGTTTCTCTGTTAAAGTCCTAAACAAATTAGAAATAAATAATTATGAAAAGTATAAAAGTGGCCTTGGATTGCCTCCCAAGAAGCGCTTGTTTAAAGTCGTTAGCTGGATTTGTTTCGTGTTAGTTTCTATTTGACCCTAAAAAGTCAGTGTTTGACCCTAAAAATTTGCTATTTAAGTTTAACATGATAGATAGCAATTTTGGAGCAATTAAAATGCCAAAGTTACATATAGATCCTTCAAATAAAATTGGACAAAAGCATATTATAATTCCTGGTAATATTCCACATATAAAACCATGAATTTTGATATGAAAAATGGTCAAAACTAGCAAAGAACTAAAATCCTACAAGTAAAACAACTGCTGGATAATGTGCTGGGTGCAAACGATGGGATATACTCAACAAAATCACTCCCCAAATCACTCTAGGTGCAAATTGGGAGATATCTAACAATATACAGACACCCAGGGCCCACAAATCGGTGAAACCATGTTATTTTCTCTGATCAGATGAGGTAGGTGGACTTGGTCTACATGAATACAGCTTCATAGACCGAAGGCAACGGTATGGTGCATGATACACCGATCCTAGCCAAACCATGCGCCCGAGAATTAAAACTCGGCGTGGGGTGCAAATGAACCCTTCGTTTTACATATTCCCGGTGCTCTAGACACCATGCAAAGTTTGATATGCGGTCTACCGAACACCAAGTGCAGTTAAGGGAAAATGAGATATAAAAGATGGAAAGCCTTAGGCAAGAGAGGGACTGACTTCCGGGCCCCACCTTGTCAGTTTCTCCTTCCTCTCTTCTCTTGCGATTCTCAACCGAGATTCAAGCCAAGAACCCGAGCTAACTGGAGATGAATCGCATGAATGATCACTTGAGGTTGATAAAAAGCCTCATGCTCTACTCTCCTCTGTCCTCTCTTAGACCCGAGCACCTTTCTTCTCTCTTGATTCAAACCCGAATAGTGAAGGTGTAGCAAAATGGTTCGGTCAAGATAGCTAAAACCAAGGGCTGAGGACTTAACCAAGTCTCCTTATATGCAGCACGACATCACTAGAGGTCCCAATTTAATGCAATATGCATTGAATCGGGCCTGCACCCGAAACCGATATAGTGCAATTCGGGCACAGTGAGAAGGTGACGAATTAGCTCTCAATAAAGCCTGGTATGCTCTAGAACACATTAAGGAACATAGGGCAATGCTAGATGTCATGTTTTCGGTGGCCAAAAGCATAAGAGACAAAGAAAAGGCATGTTAAGATATGGTATACCGCCGGTGCAATGCAAATCGGCCTATACAGCTGTTCATTGGCTGGCTGGTCCCCAGAGACACGCGTCCCTCATCCCAGGCAACATGACAAAAGAGGAATATCCTCTCCAAGGGTGCTGGAGCGCGTGAACCAAAAATTCCATTTGGAGGCCGGTTAATTAAAGGCCATGGTGATGCTCTTTGCATGTGAAATCAATCCAAGGGTCATAAATGGTCTAAATCAAGATCAATGAGATGTACAAGTGCTATTGGATGATCCCCTGCCAACAAAGCATTTGAAAATGAGTAAATGAATCCAGACTATGCATCAAACAGCTGATATGCATGATGAAGGACAACTCAGCAAAACCCTAAAACCCTGGACCCTTGCTACCTTATATAAGGCACCCCAAATGCAGATGAAAGATATACTTCTTCTTCTCCAGAAACTCCTGTGCAAAGAGAAAATTAGAAAGTTCCAATTTCAAGAGAGTTTAAATTCGAAATTTCAAGTTCTTCAAGCTTTTAGCAAAATAGAAAGGTAATTCATACCTGAAAGGATGTAAGCTCTTGATGAGCAATGATCTGTACATATGTTACCTTAATCGAAATAAAGAGAGTTTTTGATGAGTTTCTTCTCTTTTCCTTACTGTCTTGAGCTTGATCCTCTCTTCTTATTTTCCTTTTTTTTTTTTAAACTCTCAAAAATAATAAATGTGAGGGCTACATAGGTTCTAGTTCATCATAGGATGAACAAAAATGAAATATGTAGCTTGAGGATCAAACAAAAATATTTTACTTCTTTCTCTTGCATTTTCTTCCTTTTTAAATAAAAGAATATGTAATATATGTATATATAATAAAATATGTTATCATGTCTTTATCTGCATCTTTCCTTCCTTTTTAATGATTTTTATGAAGATAATAACCAAAAGTATTAAAAACATGATTTTTCCTTGTTGTTTTCCTTCTCTGCCTCCTCTCTTTTTCATCTTCGATTTTATTTTAAAAACTCTTTAATTCTCTTTTTAAAGCAATTAAATTGAAGAAGGTATATTTGTTGAGCTGGATAGCTCCTTTTATACCTGAACTATTTATTTGCTTTATATAAGAGGATTAAATAATGACAAAAAATGTATATAATAATGAAAGGATGAACAAAGGTTGAGCTGGATAGCTCCCTTGTTTATTCTTATTAAAAGAGGTCTATATTGCATGATTGAAAGATGTTTAGCTTCCTTGAATGAAAAATCATTAATGTGTACTAGATTACACTTTATAAGGGAGCTAAATTGATCATTGTGCAAATAGTGAGAGAAAGAGGGTTCAAGGTGTAAATAGACAACAATCTAATATTGTTCTATGTCATTTACACCTTTCATCCAATGAAATCTCAATGATACACCTCTCAAAATGATACAAAAAGCTTTGAAAAATGATTTTTATAAAAAAGCTGGGACTTTTCTGCATAAAACCAATTTCTTGATAGATTTCCAATGTTTTAAGTCGAAGCAATGATTTTTTTTTTTGGAGCTTGATCTTTTGTTTAATGGTACCAAAGAAATAGCAAAAAGTCATGAAACTTGTCCAAAACAATGACCAACCCTTGTCTTCAATTGTAAATGCTTTAAACCAGCCCCTAATGCCTCCAGGAACAGTGGACCAGCAGTGTAAGGTTTAGCATGTACCACTGGTACAAGAATGGTACCCCAAAATGGTCAAAAAGACCTTCACTGGTAAACAGAACCTTCTGGACTGACTCAGGGACCAAAATGAAAAATGGACTTCACCATCATGTAGATGACTTCAAAACACACAAAATTGACACAAGTTTCAAATTTTTCTGATTTTATTTTGATTTTATATGAATTTTCAAAGTTCAGCATTTAAAACAGAAAATTCCAGCATTAAAATAATAAAAAGGACCTGCTGGTAAATTGAGCAATAAAAATGATTTAAAGACCAAATTAAAAAACGAATTTCACAGTTAGATAGAAGACTTCAAAATACATAAAATGGACACAAATTTCACATATTTGGATTTTATTTCTATTTTTTATGAACTCTCAAAGTTTCAGCTTTCAAAACAGAAAATCCAGTAATTAAAATTGACAAAATGACCCGCATGCCCCCTGTATAAACAAATGCTTCAAAAATAGAAATAAAATCCTAAAAATCACAAAAATGTACAGAGTTATGAATTGCATATCATCTTATGATCTTACAACAAAATAACATGTGTTTATCAACCAAATTAATGAAAATATGTAAATTCGAAATTAATAACACAAAGTCATATATCATGTCTGAATCCAAAATTAATTCAAGACCGAATGGAATCTCCTGTAGTTGCTAGTAAGTTTCCATGAGCTTACAGAGACCTCCCTGAACCCTTGAATCTGATTGAAGACGATAAGTTGAAGGTTCGGTACCGATCCGATACCAGTCACAAGAATGCAAAGCATGAACTATGTGCAAATCAACCATGAAATTCAAATCAATGTTAAATAAAACACCCATGCCCCTAAACAACACTAAACGACCATTTAACCAAGCAAAAGTGTGCTAAAGTCAATGAAAACCAGTTCAAAAGTCGTGACCGGTACCGAGAATAGAAGATGACCCGGTATTGCCATCTCCGATGACCAATTGCTGCCGACATTGGGTGTATGACACTCCTGACATCAAGACGATGCCGATTGTCACTCCCTTTCACCGTGCCGTGGTCGGAAAGTTCACCGGAAGCAATGGCCGATAAGAACCCTAGTTCGGGTTTCAACCCAGTCCACCTTTCGCCTGCACGAATCTTAAAGCAACATAATCTCTTTGATCTCGGCGCCAAATGAAAGTTCAAATAGAAATGCACATCTCAAAACCATACACCAATCCTGAAAATTCAACACGAATCTCAAAGTTTGAATATTAAATAAGATCATCAAGTTAAATCCCTGCTTACAAAAAAGCCCCTCCGACTTTTGATCTTTACAGCGAAGCCCTTGAAAACTCACAAATAAGTCCCTGACGGCTTAAAACTCTCTTAAACAAGCCCTTGAAAGTCCAATTTCTATACAAAACCCCATTTAAAGCCCAAATTACAAATCCATGCCCTCCTAGCTTTGTGAATAAGTCCCTTACAGAAAAATAGATGTTTACAAATAGGTCCTTCTCAGTCCTTTTCAAGCATAACTTTTTCATCTCAAGTCCAAATTGACTTAAACCACCTCCAAATGAACCCAAATCAAATTCTTCATCTTTCCAAACCAAAATTGAATATGTCCAAGCATCAGCCAAACCTTGAAATGACCAAAATACCATTTCTTTAAATTTAAATGATCCTATTTATTTAACAGAAAAATGTAAGTAAACATGTTATGAATCAAGTATGAATAATAATGTATGTACACTTCTCGAATATCCAAATTCCTATTTAAAAGTATAATAAACTTTATTTTATATGAAATCACACACACATGTCCAAATGTATGGAAAACCAAATCAATGCCATAATATTACATGAGTCCCCTTTTAACCCCTTTATTTAATTCACAACAAATAGGCACAAATCCTGGAATGAACGAGGTATTCAGTATGGCTTGAAAGGGTCATCTGATGTAATTAACAGCGGGGGCTTGCGCCCGCTGGGAGTTAAACGTCCCCACAATCAATAAACTCTCTCGATAGACTGATTATGAACAGTAGGTCTGTCGAGGTTGAACCGAAGAAATTGTAGAAAGAAAATGAATGTTTCAAGTCCGATGTTCTCCCCCATGTCTTAAAAATGAGAGAGCATTGAACCCTGAGGCATTTTAACACATGCACACACCTTCCACCGCTGTGCAACTTTCTGCGCCCTACAGTTCGGAATATGGAAATAAAAAAATAATAAAAAATATATATCAAAAGAAATGAAAAAAAGGAATTGAAATAATAAAAAATGGCGCTGTATTAAAGTTGCTGCCGAAATATACATAATATATATTCGAATGAGATTGATGCATGGCCGAAAGAAATAAAGGCTTGGGCAATAAAAAAAAAAGATATATTGTTGGCCGAAACTAAATAGGCTAACCCAATTGTTGCATGGCCCAAATTGAGAGGATAGAAGATGCTCTAGAAGATACTCTAGATATTTTTGTTCCCATGAATACAGGTCACATAACCATTGAAGATGCCAAAATAGGAGGTAGGAATATGCTCTAGAATATGCTCTAGATATTTTTGCTCTCATGGACACATGTCACATGACCAATGAAGATGCCACGATACCAAGAATATTTCCTTCAAGCTTGAGGGATAAGCATGACCACTTGGATGCATCTAAATCTTTGGATGAAAGTTAATACAAAGGAGTGGTGGGGATCATGCCAACAAGGCTCCTCTAAACCCTAGGCTCTACTCCTTGCCTAGCCTATATAAACCCCTCATTTGAAGATGAAGAAGAAGACAACACAAGGAGAACATAACATATACACCACACACAACACACACAACATACACAAAGCCGAAACCCTCTTCCTCCTCTGCCAAAAATCAAAATAGAAATAGGTAGAGATTTTGCAATGTAGAAGCTTAATAGAGCTTGTTTTCATGTATATTAGTCATGAATCAATGAAAGAATGTTCTTTGTTTATAGTTTCTTATATTATGTTTCCTCTCCTCTCTTATTTTCTTTATATATTTGGAGCTTCTTTCATTTCTTTTCTTTCGATTTCTTTCTTTTAATTTCTGTGATGGTGGTTAGATGCTTTAGTTCACATAAATGGATTAGAGCATAAATCATTTAAATGAAACTCCTTTTATATGATAACCAAATATCATGCTAAAAAGTCAAAATAAAAGAATAACAATGGAAGAGGCAAGTAACAACTATATAGTTGATTTCAAAGCCAATGATTCTTAAAAATAAATATAAACAACATATATTCGGATTTTTGCTCTCTTTTTCCTTCTCTCCCTTTTCTTTTTTTCTTTTCTTTTAAATTCTTTAATTCTCATATTAAATGAGTAAATGATGTCTAATAAGGGCGTTGAGCTGGATAGTTCCACCTTTATTTAATTCATTTAATTATTTTATTAAAAGAATTAAAGAATGAATAAAAAAATATGACAAAAGGGTTAATGAAGTTGAGCTGGATAGTTCCTTCTTTAATTCCTATTAAAAGGGCCCATTTGCATGTTGAAAGATATTTAGTTTCCTTATACATGAATATACTCATGTATGATCAAGTCAAGTAAGGAAATTAAATGATTTAATATGCAAATAGTGAGAAATTAAGGTTTAAAGTGTAAAAGGCAGTAGCATTGGCTATAATATGCCATTTATACTTTTAATCTATGATATTTCAATGACTTGCCCTCTTGGACCTATTTATGCATGAGAGAATATTTAATTTTCTTTGAGCAATGATGCTAAAAAGGAATTAAATATCTTGAATATATAAATAGTGAGAGATAGAAGATTTAAAATGCAAATAAATAACAAATTATACTTGCTCATGGCCTTTGCATCTCTAAATCTAAGGAAATCTCAATGATATGTCCTTCAAAACATCAAAAACATGATTTTAAACAAAATCAGGGGCTTCTCTGCATAAAACCACTTTTTAACAAATTTTTGATATTTAGATAATAATGCAATGAATTTTGGAAGCTTTGATTCCTTTTTCCTCTCTTTGATAATATCAACATATAGCCTAAAAGCTATTCAAACTTGTCATAATTAACAAACCAGTCATGATAAATGTTCCCACAGCTTCTGTACCAGCCAATGAACAGTAGCAGTACCAAACCTCAAGGCATGTACCATTGGCATAAGAAAAGCACTCAAAAGTGCTAAAATGACCTCTGCTGGTAAAATAAACAATCTGAACTGACACAGGGACCAAACTGAAAAATGGATTTCACCATCACGAAAATGACTCCAAGACACACAAAATTGACACAAATTTTACATTTTTATGATTTTATTTCGAATTTATATGAATTTTTGAAGTTCAGTTTAAAAAACAGAAAAATCAGCATTTTAATGATAAAAGGGCTCTGCTGGTAAAATGAACAGCACAGATTGGCTCAAAGACCAAATCAAAGAACAAACATCATGATTAAATAAAGGACTTCAAAATACACAGAATTGGCACAAGTTTTACATTTTTCTGATTTTATTTCGATTTTATATGAATTTCCAAAGTTCAACATTCAAAATAGAAAAATCAGCATTTTTATAATAAAAGGCATCTGCTGGTAAAATGAACAGTACAGGTTGACTCAAAATCCAAATTAAAGAAAAAATATCATAATCATGTAAAGGACCTCAAAATACACAAAATAGACATAAACTTCATATTTTTCTGATTTTATTTCAATTTTATATGAATTTTCAAAGTTCAGCTTGTTAAAAATGAAAAATCAGCAACACCAATCTTGATATTTAAAGCCCAAATTCAAAGCCCAAGATCATAGTTCATTATAACACAAATCTTAAAATCCAGAATACACATCTTAAAGCCCAATACACGAATTACAAAGCCCAAATGATAGACAATTAAAACTCTTTTGTGAATAAAACCTTCTGATTCTTAATATTTATAGAAAAGTCATTATAAATTCACAACTAGGTCCCTGACAGCCCAAAAGTCTCTCAAATAACCCCTTAAAAGCCCAATTTTTGCATACAAACCCTATCTAAAGCTCATATCACATTTTTATATTCTCCCAGCTTTGTAAATAAGTCCCTGACAGAAAAATAAATATTTACAAATGGGTCCTTCTCAGTCCTTTTCAAGCATAACTTTTTCATCTTAAGTCCAAATCGACTCAAACGACGTCCAAATGAACCCAAACTAAATTTCCTATGTTTTTAAATCAAAATTGAATATGTTTAAATATCAGCCAAGTCCTGAAATGATCAAAATACCCTTTTTTCAATTTTAAACGATTTAACAAAAACGTAAATAAACATGTCATGAGTCAACCATAAATAAACAATGTATATACACCTCTCAAATATCCAAATTTCTATTTCAAAATATAATAAATATTATTTTAATATGAAATCATACACACACACATATGTCCAAACATATAGAACCAATCAAATCAAACCCAAAGCCAATACATGAGTCTCCTTTTTAGCCCCATTATTCAATTCACAAAAGATAGGCACAAATCTTGGAACGAACGAGGTATTCAGCATGGCTTGGAAGGGTCATCTGATGTAATTAACAGCGGGAGCTTGCGCCCGCTGGGAGTTAAACGTCCCCACAATCATTAAACTCTCTCGATAGACTGATCATGAACAGCAGGTCTGTCGAGGGTGAACCAGAAGGAACTGTAGAAAGAAACAAATGTTTCAAGTTCGACGTTCTCTCTATTTCTTAAAAATAGAGAGCATGAACCCTGAGACATTTCACATACACGCACACACCTTCCCCCGTTGTGCAACTTTTTACGCCCTACAGTTTCTTCCAGATGTCCTCCTGACAATGCAAGCAAGTCGCTTGTCTGGGAGATTGCCTTCATTGTGGTATGTGGTCTTGTTATTATCGTCTTTTTCGAAGAATTCGGTTGTGATTTTCTTTTGTATCATCTTTTCTTTTTTGCATGCAATGGGAACGGTACTTTCTTCCCTTGAGATGAGGTTGTATATATCTTCCCCTTTATCTTCTTCATTGGTTGGTGTTTGCGGTCTGGGGTCGAATACCAGACTCATGTTGAGCACTGATTCAATCTCATCCAGTCTTTGACAAGTTGCAACAAGTTCTTCGTGGAGATTCTTAATCAATTCAAGGGCTAAGAGAGAATAATTCATGTTGTTGGCGATATTAGAACTTTTATTCAGGTCATCAGTTTGTGTTGTCACAAAGGTTGGATGGGTCTGATTATCATCTTGTATGTTGAACAATCTCTCCATTTCTGCTACGCACATCACTTCCCTGATGTCTTCTAGTTCATCCAACCACAATTCATCTTCGCCAGACTCGTCCACTATTTCCAAGCTGTAAACAAGATTGATGTCATGAGGGATCTCGAAGGTTTCATTCATGTTGTAGATCATCTTGTCTTCTCCAACATTTAATAAAAACTTCCTATTCCTAACATCAATCATTGCTCCACATGTGGCGAGGAATGGCCTTCCAAGGATGATTGGAATTTGCTCGTCTTCTTCCATATCAACTACCATGAAATCTGCTGGTATCCAGAATTTATCAACTTTGATTGGGACATCTAGCAACACTCCTTCAGGATATCAAATTGATCGGTCAGCGAGTTGCAACGAGATTCACGTTGGTGATAGGTCTCCACATTCCAATTTGTCAAGTACTGCCTTTGGCATTAAACTCACACTTGCTCTAAATCGCTTAAAGTTATCTTGAAATCTGTTGTGCTAATGGTGTATGGAATCCGAATCTTTCAACTTAGTTGGTAGTTTGTTTTGCATGAGCGCACTATATTCTAGATTGAGCGGAACTGTTAAGAATTCTTGGAGTCTGATGCTATTCAAAAGGATTTCCTTCAGGAATTTAGCATATGAGGGTATGCTTGTCATTGCCTCGGTGAAGGATAGTGACTTGTAGTTGCTTGAGCGTCTCCATGAATCTCGCGAATTGATGCTCTATCTTGTGACTGGCCGGCCTTTAAGGGAATGGCAGAGGTGGCTTGTAAGGTGGTGGTGCAATGTATTCAGGTTCGGTTTATCATTTGTCTCCACCTACGGTGTCATTCTGCTCCTCAATAGGGTATGCTTGCATTTTGAATACGGGCGGCTCCGGTTGTTGCGGCTCGTAATCCTCAGAATGTGATGGCTCTGCATGTAACTCATCGGAAGTTAGATCGGGCATATGAGGTCCCTTATAAGCTGTACCGCTCCTTAACGTTATGCTTTTGCAAGTCTCTCTTGAATTTTCTTCCGGCTGGCCCGGAAATTTGCCTTTTCCACGTGTGATGCTCGAGAGTTCTTTTGCCATCTTAGAGATATGATCTTCTAAGTCTTTGTTGCGGTTTGTTAAGGATTCAATCTTTTGCGTGATTTCGGCATTAGCCTTGTCTTGCTTCTCTAGGAATCTCTCCATTAGTGATGTGATGTCAGGTTCCTGTGGTTGGTTGTACTGCCTCTGTTGGTAATTCGGTTGAGGGTTGTTGTATCTTGGTTGATAATTGGGTTGTGGTTGATAGTTCTGTTGAGGTGCAGCAGGTCTTTAATTGTTTGCGTATGAGAGATTTGGATAGTTTCGGTTATTCGGGTGGTACGAATTGTAGGCGGGCTGAGATCAAAAGCTGTTGTCGATGGCGTTTACTTGCTCTGTTTCTTCCTCAGTTTCCCTCATATTCGTACATTTGGTCATCTCATGCGCTCCTCCACAATAGCCACATGCTGTTGCGGCATTGACTGCTGCTATCGTTCGCTGCTTGGTCTGCTTGTTGAGTGCTAGTTGCAAAGCATCAATATTTGCGCTTAGCATGGATATTTCATCAACTTTGTGTATGCCAGGTGTTGGAGTTGGCTTCTTGAGCTCAGGGATCCAGTAGTGTTGGTTGATTGCAATCTCTTCAATTAGACAACCTATCGGTAGTGTTGGTTGATTGCAATATCAGGGATCCAGTAGTGTTGGTTGATTGCAATCACTTCAATTAGGTTGTAAGCCTCATCAGGTTCCTTGTTCATGATTGCTCCTCCTGCGGAAGTATCAATAGACAACCTATCGGTAGGGATTAGACCATTATAAAAAGTTTGAACAATCAGCCATCTTTCTAAATCATGATGTAGACAACACCTTAACATATCATTGTATCTATCACATGCTTCACACAATGATTCACCATCTCTTTGTTCAAAATTAGTAATTGCATTTTTGAATCTTGAAGTTTTAGAAGGTGAAAAATATTTTGCAATAAACACATTAAACAATTGGTCACAAGTTTGAATAGAGTTGGCCGGTAAGGAAAACAACCATGTTCTTGCTTTATCTTTTAATGAGAATTGAAATAGCCTTAGCCTGATTGCTTCATCGGTGACTCCGTTGATCTTTATCGTCTTGCATATCCCGAGAAAAATTGACAAGTGAAGATGTGGATCCTCGCTTGGAAATCCTCCAAATTGTTGTTGCGAAACCATATTTATGAGAGCAGATTTGATCTCAAAATTACTGTTCGTAACAGTCGGTGGGTTTATGCTTAAGTTAGGATCATTCGCGCGCGGTTGCAGATTTGATCGTAGAAGTTTGGGTCTTACTGCATTATGAACTCCATTATCACCATGGCCTTTGTTACGTTAGGAAATTTTGAACATTTAAAATTTTCAATGTTTAGAACATAATAGAAAAATTTTATTGATGAACTAGGAGTTGAAAATTAAAACAATTATAATAGTAGTCTGAAATCTCGAAATAGTCCGACTTGATCGAATCTTTAAATCTATATCTTATGAACAAAAGAATTGAATTAACTTACATGTATATATATAATTATATGCATGAACTCTTCTTTTATTAATAACAAACAAATGGAGGGTGTATTTAGCAAAACTTCCAAAGTATACAAGCTCTCTCTCTTTCTCCCTTCCTTTCTCCCTGGTGAGGTCCGATCCCCTCCCCCTTGTGTGTGCTGCCCAAAGAAAGAGAAGAAGAGAGGAGTCTCTTCTCCCTCAAAATTTCACCGAAACTCTTGGAAAATTTACGAGAAGAATGGAAATGGTGGTCTCTCTCTCCTTCTAGTAGCTGTTTAGCTCTCCAATCGGTATTTCCTTCTTCTCATCTTCTCTCAAAATCCGAAATTCATGGCACTCGTTTAGGGTTTCAATCAAATCTGAAAATTTTGTATAAGTTTTGAGTAATCCATCTCCATTGAGCTTCTATGTTGCTAATTTAGTCAATTCTTCCTCAATTTCATCTTAATTTGGTTTTGATTGATCTAGGATTTGGGTAGTGGACGAATTGATTCGCGAACCGACTTATTGCGGGCTGCAATGAGTGGAGATAGTGAATTTGTCGCGCAGAAAACTGTAAAGGTCATTGCGGGCTGCAATGAATGTACAGGAAAACTGTAAAGGTCATTACGGGCCGCAATGGATTCATTGCGGGCCGCAATAAATGTGCAGGAAAACTGTAGAGGTCATTACGGGCCGTAATGGATTCATTGCGGGCCGCAATGAATGTGCAGAAAGGGTATATGGATTATGTTAAGGAAAGTATAAAGAAACTAATGTAACTCAAGTAACCATATCGATCGTCGAACAAAGATTAAATAAATTATATATGTTGATATAGGTGTAGGCTCGGGTGAGCAAAATTTTGCGGGACCTTTCGAGATGTCCGAACCATAAGTGCGAGATACGCTCTTCGTAATCAGGTGCGGGGTTCTTGGACTTATTTGATGTTTCATTTTCAGAAATTAAATTGTTTCCGATTGCCATGTTGTTTGTTTGATTGTTGCATATGGATTGTTGCATGTTTGATGGTTGCATGATTGTAATTATGTGAATTGTTTGCATAGACCAATATGGTTAAAACCGAATGGTGAGATGGTTGATTTGCATATTCGTATGGTTGTCAATTGATGTGTTCTTTTTATTGTTCGATATGTGAAATGAATCTGCCAGGCTGACCCATAGAGGTAGCTGGATAAGGTGACGGTGACCTATCCGTTGACCTGTTGCTGAATTTGCCAGGCTGACCCAGAGAGGTAGCTGGATAAGGTGACGGTGACCTATCCGTTGACCTGTTTCTGAATTTGCCAGGCTGACCCATAGAGGTAGCTGGATAAGGTGATGGTGACCTATCCTTTGACCTGTTTCTAAATTTTCCAGGCTGACCCATAGAGGTAGCTGGATAAGGTGACGGTGACCTATCCGTTGACCTGTTTCTGAATTTGCCAGGCTGACCCATAGTGGTAGCTGGATAAGGTGACGGTGACCTATCCGTTGACCTGTTTATGAATTGTTGCAAGGTTTTGAGTTGATTGTGATCCTATGTCAAGGTTAAGCCGTATGGTTGACCTTGATTCCGTGTGAATGCATTTGTAAAGTTGAGCTGCATAGCTGACTTAGAACCAGACTTTAGTAAATAGTTAAGCCAAAGCACTGCAGATGAGGGTTTGATAAAGGGTCCAGCTCGGTGGAACATCTGTAGGTGTCAGTAACCCTACAGATGATGGTTTGATAAAGGGTCCAGCTCGAGAGAACATATGTAGGTGCTACCAGCCGTATTAAAATGAGTTAAGCCAAAGCACTGCAGATGGGTGTCAGATAAAGGGTCCAGCTCGGTGGAACATCTGTAGGCGTCAGTAACCCTACAGATGAGGGTTTGATAAAGGGTCCAGCTCGAGAGAACATCTGTAGGTGCTACCGGTCATATTAAAATGAGTTAAGCCTAATATGTGTTTGTTTGAGATTCATCTTGGAAATTCTGTATGTTGTGATTCATTTGATTATTGTTGTCGAGCATACGCATTCATTTATATACTGATATAGAACTGTTAAAATGTTGTTGTATGGATTTTATCTTTGAAAGTGGATTCTGATTGCAAGTCCAATAGCTTGATTGTGGCAAATTCGCACTGAGAATTTATTCTCACCCCCTCCCTTTGGGATCTTTTACAGGTTACGGTACGGCCGGTTCTGGAGAGGCACACGAGTAGTAGGCCTTTGGTATATGTTACCATACTATCTTAGTACCTGTTTTGTTATTTGACTAGAGATATACTTATGTTTTTGTTGTATAAATCTCTATGTC
Source organism: Carex parvula (assembly GCA_025461045.1). Lineage (NCBI taxonomy): Eukaryota > Viridiplantae > Streptophyta > Magnoliopsida > Poales > Cyperaceae > Carex > Carex parvula. The sequence continues at coordinate 59,840 of JAJGRW010002696.1, read as the reverse complement.
ATACCTTATGGTTAGTATCCGTATGAGATACATTTTGTATATTCTACTTTCGTACCTGGATTATGTATATAAACTTGTTTTATTTCTTTTATTGTGATGATTATGAATTCTATCGTAATTGCCTTGTAAGCATACATGGAGTTGTATGCTTACGGCGGGGCTCTGTCACTACTCATGGTTGCGGGGTGTGACAGCCTTCTTGTCCATCTCCATTGTTGAATGGTGGATTGTTGTGAATCGGTTCGTTCGGTGGATCATTCATGTTGATCGAATCTGAGTCTCCTTCGCTTTCAGAATAAATTGAGGAAGGACTTGATTGGTCTTTATCGATGATGTGGAAGCGAATTGTCCTCTCCTACTTGCAATCCTCAGGGATCTCCGTAGGGATGATTCGGCCAGCGTGTAGTGTCATAAGAAATAAGAAAAACAGAAATATGAAAATTAAACTAAAGACTTTAAAATAAAATAAAAGAAAAAAGAAATTGATAAATAAAAGTAAAAAGAAGAAAATAAAAATGCAGAAAATTAAAAGTCTAGGCGTCTCTAATTAATTGGATTCAATGGTCAAAGTAAGGGCGTCTCGCGAAGCCTTGCACAATAAACCGTTATTTCCCGGCAACGGCGCCAAAAAACTTGATCACTCAAAAGAGAGCGATGTTTTCTTGTAAAATTTATAAACTCGAAAATGCTATCGGTTCGGACTGCAAGCGCACAATCTTATCGAGTAGTATAATCGAGATCGATCCACAGGGAATATTGGTTCAGAGCCTTGAGCAATCAAATCACAATCTTTAAAAAGGCTGGACGAAATCTTAAAATTTGAGAGTTGAAGTTGTGATCAATGTAAATTTGGTAATAATTAAAAATAATTAAAATAAAGATAGAGATGAGAATTTCTAGGGTTTCGGCACACCATTGCTACTCAATCCACTTTGATATTTTAATTCTGTCAGGTCTGATTTTCTATTGTTGTTTTATGGAAGACATCACATAGGACACTGCGAGTTATCTTACGCAAGTGACAGATCTTCCATCGAGATCCTACATAGGACACTGCGAGTTATCTTACGCAAATGATAGATCTCTAAATACACAAGTTACTACATAGATCACTGCGAATTATCTTACGCAAATAATAGAACTTGGTTCGTGTTTTGTTGTTCCAATTTATAGTTTCCCCGCTAAGATTTTCTTCACATAAATCTAATGACTCCTAACGAGGCTAACTCGTGCAACATAGTTTCTCTTACCATTAAAGCACTGTCACTACCCTAACGGATTAAACTAGATCATCAAATTTAGATGAAGGGATAATAAATCACAAAAGCATTTCAATTAAACAACAAGAAATCATAATCAACAGAAAAATATATATCAAAGCATCATGAGTAACAAGGTGTACTGCCTAGCTCCTAAGAAAATAACTTAGCCGCGGAACGGCATTGTTACAATCACTCCTCTCTTTCTCACTTAATCAAATCTAACCCAAATTACAAAGATACTAAACTATTCTGTCCAGGGTGCTTATATAGGAGTGAAGGAACGTCTGGAGTTGAGTGGAGGCCAAGAAACATGATCTGGATACAGCTGTCAGCAGTTATTCCCCAAAGGGCGCCTTGGTTAAGGACCGTATTAGGTGATACAGTCTGTATTGAGACCATGTAGCTGAAGGGTTTAATGCGTATTGCGCTATCTCCTTGTCCGTATCCGGCTAGGTCCGTATTAGGCAATACGGGCCGTAACAGAGCCTTAGTCGATGAGCGTCGCTTATCCGACTGACCCGATTATTGCTCCATTTGATGTAAAATAGTTCCAAAACCTGTTTTCTATAATAAAACATAAAGAAGGGTGACAGTAGCCTTTTTCTCTAATTAATTAAACATAAGTGTGAGATAATATGCAAAACCTAAGCCAAAACCCTACGTAATTCATCATTATTTTGACTCTAATCACGGGCCGTAGCAGAGACTTAGTCAATGAGCGTCACTTATCTGATTGACTTGATTCTTGCTCCATTTGATGTAAATAGTCCCAAAACATGTTCCTGCGATAAAACATAAAGAAGGGTGACAGTAGCCTTTTTCTCTAATTAATTAAACATAAGTGTGAGATAATATGCAAAACCAAAGCCAAAACCCTATGTAATTCATCATCATTTTGACTCTGATCAACCACCTGAATCCAATCCATATCACTTTTCTTCATTATAATCTCTTGATTCTTAGTAATATGGTGCTCTCTAATCTTCTTAATCAAGTCTTCTTTGTATTTAAAATATTGGTCCGACGCCAGCTCACCTTTGTACTCAATCCGTTGCCTATAGTAACCAATATCTGCTTCTCTAAACTCAGATATATCATTAAAGTCTTCGAACGGGTGCGTATCAGTCCGGGCACTAAGCAACATATTCTCATATCCGGATCGAATGGTCTCTTGAGATGTTTCAACTGGACCAACTTCACGACAACCCTCCAGGTGATCAGAGTCCCAGTTTGCTCCCTCAAATTCATCCACACTTTGCATATCTTCCACCGAAATTTCATTAATATTTTCAAAATTGGACCCAATTTCATCGTCTACTGGTGCCAGTCTGGGGTGAGGTTATTGTTAGTGTAATAATCTAGAAGTCAATCATAGGATGATTTTATTCTATATATTTTGTTCATGTAATGGATGATTAATAAAGATATCATTTTGTTCTTTGAGATTTATCGCATTTATGAATTATTTCGAGTTAATGACTTGAAATTGTAGAACTCCATAATATAGATGATAAATACTCTTAAAAGTCACTAACCATGGTAATTAGCAAAGAACACTAATTGACCAATCAAAAGTTAGTATGTGGATTAAATGATGGTTAAGTTTTACAAACCATAGACAAAGAGTTGTCATTTTAATCACATAGATACATGTTAGAGAACATGGTATTTGACAGACCCTAAATGAAACGCTAAATGGAATTGTGTTCGTGTCATTAATGTTTCATTCAGTGTTAAGTTCTAAAGTATGAGATATTCGTCTTTCCTATATGAGAAGTGTGTATTCATGAGTGTTGTTCAACGCTATCTGTAAAAAGTAGCTATACAGATGACATTTCAGTATACATGATTTGTGTGGAGGGGAGATGTTCACCAAGATACTATTGTCCCTCGTATACATTAGGAGTGATGGTATCAATAGACCTCTTGATAAAGTAGGGTTATCAGCGCGCGATATGATTAAAGAGTTAATCATATTTGATAATCTGTTTAAGATTGAAAAAATATTAAATTTGCAAGGATGACACATACTTACATTGAAACTGATATGATACTATGAGACATAAGAATTAACACGAGTAAATTGTTTACTAGATCGGATATTGTACTGTACAAGATCATCTATGTCAATTGGGTAGTCATAATGCATTCTGCCAGATGCTACTTATGATTTATAGAATTAAAAGGAGTTTTAATTTTATTGCCAGCATAACACAGATTCTATCGGGTCACACCAATAGAAAAGTAATCAGAGAATTAAATTATTAATTAATGATAAAGTGTTATAGTTAATAAATAAATGTCATAGAGATGACAAGCTTAAACAGATTAAATTTATAAGCGTGTACGACACGTTGTACAAATTTATTGCAACAACAGTTGCAAGAAATATAATTATTCAGAATAATTATATTGATAATAAATGGATTATAAATATTAATTATGAATTAATATTTTGGGTCAAAAGTCCATTTTAATTTGGGCATAATTTAAATTTAGAATTTAAATTAAAAGCCCAAATTGGCCCAAATTAATTCATTTGAATTTTGGGCTTATGGTTCAAAGGGCAAATTTGGAATTTCACCCTAGAACTGACTTTTGAAGGGCAAATGGTCTTTTTGAAACCAACTTTAAGCCCTATATAAAGGCTTGAGGGGTGAGAGAAAAAAAAGAACTCGATTCGATTCGGTTATAATTTTCTCTTTCTCGTGTTTCCTCCCAAATAGTGATTTGCGTAGAAAAGAAAGAAATACGCAATCCACGTATATTCTTGTGAGTTGTGAATAGTGTTTTAGCGAATAGTCGGTATAGTATTTCTGGCAAAAGAAATACCGACTCTCTAGTTGTTCCTGGTGAATGACTGATAGAGGTATCAGACGTTTGGTGCTACGTAACCGAGTTAAACAACATTCCAATTTGAATTTGGAAAAAGGTACAAATGCTATTTAATTTATTTAAATGTTAAATAAATATTATTTTAGAAATCAATGGGAGAGTAGATCCTCGGCTTATGGTAGAATGTAAAATTTTGATTTTACGTTCTTTCTGTACTGTAAGCCTAATCAGAATTCGTGGTAAATTCCCTAGAAGAATTTATCGGGAAATTTTCTTGAAAAGTAATTTGGCAAATAAATTCTCAAACAGAATTTTGCGAGAAATTCTTGGTCAGAATTTTGCGGCATTTTCTGAAAATCTAAATTTAGCGGCCGGATTACCAACAGTTCTGGTAGAGGTAATGGTAATGGCGTCACATGCATGGGTCTAGGTGGGGATCTTGTATGGTGTACTAGTTGGGGTCCTGGTTGGGGTGCTGGTGAAGTGAAGTGACTGTATATTTCTGGGTCAGGTTCGATTATAGGAATCACGAGAGTGTATGGTGCAACTGAATTTTGGCAAGAACTTTCAACCCCTGGCTCTATCGGAACTCTTCTGGCGTAGATTTCTATTATAAAATTTCAAGTGGCTTTTAAATGGGCGTACACCCCTCTCCAAGTACTTTCATCTAGTAGTTTCACAATGATATATTTCTCGAGGTTTCCATTGCAAACTCGGGTTGTCAATTCTAAGTTCCACTATTCTGGGTTATAACCAGTGCATGCGTAAATCATGAATTTCAAGTCACAAAGTGAGATATCATCGGGAATCATAAATAAATTAATTGACTCTTTGGAGTAATAAGCCCCGTGTGCATTACTAAGAACCTTCCCACCACAGTGTAATGAAATTAGGGCCATGGCAAAAAACTACATTTTGGAAAATAGTAAACATTTGTCAGGTTACTAATTTACATGTAGATGTTACTGAAAAATAATTTAAAATAAATAAAAAATTAAATACATTAATTAATTATTAATTTACAAATCAAATTAGTGTAAATTAAATGGATCATGTCTGTATACATGTAATGGTCAGTCCACTAAACCCTAAAACATTAAATGAGTGTACATTAATTATTTTGAATAATTAAATTAATTATTAAAAAAATAAAAACAATATTAAAAATTTAAATTAAATAAAAAAATAAGTTTAAATTAAATAAAAAAAAGTACTTGCTGAAGTTGAAAGGGACGTAGGTGAGTGAGTTGTGAGGGAGAGAGAGAAATGGGTTTTTGTAGGGTATAAAACAGCAAAAATAAAAAAGGGGTGCCGGCCATTAAATGGCCGGTAATAGATTAAAATAGGTACCGGCCAATTAATGGCCGGTTTGGATATTTTTATCAAATCCCATCCAAGCTGGATATATTTATTAATTTCTATTTAACTATTGATATTAATAAAAATGACGGAGTTCTATGTCATACAACTCATTACTATATCTTCAATTCAGCTCAATTCATATTTTTGTTTATTCCTGATTTATTTTCTGAGTCTGGCCTGTCGAAACATAACTATAAAAAGTTGAAATTGTAGATATTAATATTTTACTTCATACACACAAACTATCATAAATGTGCATATGTGAGTGTACTAATTATTCAAAAGAAAGCGCTGAATTCATACTGAGGTTCTTTTAGACAAATATTTCATTCTATGCTTAATTATATTATTATTGGATAAATTTTGTTGCAGGTCACTAAACTTTGTTCTTTGTCACGATTTGGTCACTCAAGTTTGATTTGTTCTTCTATAGCCACTGAAATTTTAATTTGTCCCAATCAAGTCACCATATAATTTTTTCATCCAAAATATCAATGGAATATTCTAATTTCGTCCAAAATATAATGAAATATGCTTATTCCGTCAAAATACTAAGGGAAAAGTTATAATTTATTAAATTTTTGGATGAAAAAGTTTAATAGAATTCTTTTAAGCATCTTTATTTCTAAAATTAATTAGAATTTTCATGTTAAATAAAATTAGAATTAAAGTTCAATGTAGATATTCTGATATTTGCTTTCGAGTTGGAAAAAAGAAAATAAAAGAAATAACAAAAATAACAGGAGGAATTAATTTTTCTACCTTTTAATTTGTGAGAAAATAAGTTTAAAGAAATAAAATATTTTCAAATTAAAACTCGAAAATTAGGAAAATATATGTCTCTCCCTCTTTTTCTTTTCTCTTTCCGATATTAACGTCACTAGTACAAAAAACCCTTTCACCGACTGTTAAAAAATCCCTATACCGACTGTTATTGAGGCGTCAGTGATGGCGCCGGCGGTATAGGTATATCTTTACTGACGGGTAAATAACAGTCAGTGTAGACACCTACACCGACTGTTTTAAAAAAAAACAGCCGGTGTTGGCTACCTACACCGACTGTTTTTTATAAAAAACAGCCGGTGTTGGCTACCTACACCGACTGTTTTTTATAAAAAATAGCCGGTGTTGGACACCTACACCGACTGTTTTCTATAAAAAACAGCCGGTGTTGGACACCTACACCGACTGTTTTCTATAAAAAACAGCCGGTGTTGGGTACCTACACCGACTGTTTTCTATAAAAAACAGCCAGTGTTGGCTGCCTACACCGACTGTTTTTTATAGAAAACAGTCGGTGTAGGAATAAAATTTTGGCATAATTCTATTTATATCGGGACTAGCCTCCATATTTTTGCTAGCAATATATTACTATTCGGCATTAATTGACATTAATTAGAATATCATGCAAATAATTTGAGCGACACAATATAAACAACATAACTCATATTTCATTCACAAAAAAACACACTATAAGAAATATGTAGTAGTTGCATCCGTACATATAAGAAAACACACTCATATTTAGTTCAAGCAGGAACTAAGGCAGGAAATAAACATATAAGAAAAGAGGACCAAAATAAGTTTAAGGGCAAATGAAATTTATCTGTAAGATGGTGGATGCTGTTTGCAAAAAAAAAAAAAGCCTATAATTAACTTGTACAAAAGAATTGGTTATTTGGAGGAATACATTGGCTGGCGTCAGATGGCAGAAAGCGCATCTCTGTAATTTTAGATATTTCTGTATCTTCACCAGAGTCTGATCCTGGGACTGGATAAGACTGATACACCTCTGGAACACTGGTTCAGCAAATTGCGAAAAGCCTAAACCAAGTGCCTAAAAAAAAAAAGGAAGAAGAACACTATGAACACATTTATAAATTCAAAAGAATTATATCAAACAATATATTTCATAGTAAGGTGTGTCATTTCAACAAACATATGCATGGCAAAACAATTATACTGGAGAGATAGATACAAGTTATGAAAGGTAACTCTTAGCAAGTCGATCAAAAAAATATTTTGCTTAAAACAATACGTGTTAAACATCAATAAGAAGAATAAAGGAGATACCTGAGCTATGGAAGTAAAACACTCGAGTAAAGGAAAAAGATCCTTGTCAGCATTTGCATTAGAGAATTTATGTGTAACGTACCCCTCCTTAAAATTTTAAGAAAAAAGAAAAAGAGAACTAATTATTCAAATTTGACAACATATTAATGGAAGCTAAGAAATATACCTGGTTTAACTCTGCACCAACTGCATCAGCAAGTGTTCCAATAGCATCAGACAAGATTCGAAGATTCTTTCTCTACATTAATAAAAACAACAACAAGGTACAAAACAGAAAATACAAGTAAAGGCACTGTTTTATATTGAGATTGAATGCAAGTGTGCGTCAGTAGACAGTTTTATAGTTCCTATGCTCGACAAAAGGCACTGTTTTATATTGAGATTGAATGCAAGTAATATGATTAAATAGTTAAAGAGATTGCAAAAAATAAATTAAAATTGGGATCTGATCTGAAGGCAACATGAAATGGAAATTGAGCAATTGATGAATCAATCGTACGTACTTGGAAGTTCTGTTGAGCAATTGAGAATGAATACAAGTGACCACAAGTTCTGTTGCAAAAAAGGTCTAATAAACTATAAAATTATAATCAAAGCAATTTGCGAAAGACTAAACATTTGGTGTTGCAAATCACAAGTGAGCAAGGTGAGAAAGAAGTAGGAATGTACCTACGAATAGGTTCTGACTCTTTAAAAGATAAACAGATCAACAACACTTCCACCTTTTAACACCTACAATTCAAAGAACAGGACCAGTACTAAGAACATTTGCTAATATATTTTTTTTACTATTATTACTATTTAACAAAATGCAGAAAATAGCATTACAAATTAAAATCAAGTTTCTAAAAGGCTGATGTATTAAACAAAGGCATGCCAACAAGCAACACATTGCAAAAATTTAACTAATAAATATAAACCTAAGTGGACATCAAAATTAGAGGTCCAGTTGAAACCTAAGGTTGCTGGTGAAAATCTCAATTTAGTTTTTGATTTTGAGTTACATTGTGAAATTGAATGAATTTTACACTTACCCTCCTCTCTCCTTTATATGAGAAGAAATATGCAAGTCAGTCCCTATTCTCTACTTATTTTTAATAAAAGGATAACCCCAAATAAAGAAACAGACATTACAAAGAAATATAATATGCAAGTCAGTTCCAGATATTTCTGATCTTTTCCCATATCAAAATAAAACTATAATCATTTAAGCTTGGTACATACCTTTATTGCAAGAAACACCGATAATGCAAGAACATCTCCTGTTTGAACAAATGAAATAACCAATTAAAAAAAATAACAATAAAATATAACAACAAAGAATGTGAACCAAGTTCAGTTCATTAGCTTCTTTGAAGTCTATTTTCAACCATTTGTCAAATCTAATTCTAAATCAATAGAGAGAGAATATTAAATCTGACAGCAATTTTTGTAGCATTAGGTGAAACAAAAAACAAAGAAACCAGCACATGAAGTAATAAAAGAAGAACCTGGGTCGAAGGGGAAGGAGGTGGTAAGATCATAGGAGGTAAAGAGCCCAACATCATCTCAAACTCAAATCCTAGAATCTCGTCAAGAAAAGAAAGAAGGAAGCACACGTTTATAACCCAAAACATACAAATCACCTTCGATCAGTGGATTTGAAAAGGATAGGTAGGGAAGAGCAGAACCAATGCATCAGGGACCACGCGAAAGCTGCTTCGTACCAGTGGCAGCAGTGAGCTCCTCAGGCTGCCGCGCACACCTTCTCCTCTGCGAACTCCTCAGGCGGTCTCCGGTGAGGCCGCGCACTCCTCCGTGACTCTCTCTGTCTTCGCGATTTCACAGACCAAAAATTAGATTAGCGGGTACAAGGTTTGGCTAGCGGGTGGGATTTTAGTGTGGGGCTCCGATCAGGAGAAGGAACTGAGGGAGTACTGTGTCAGGAGAAGGGTTTGGCGGAGAAGGGTAAGGAGAAGGTTTTGAAGGAGAAGGGTCAGGAGAAGAGTTTGGCGAAGAGTGAATTGAAATTGAAAAGAGGGAAATGAAATTTTAGAAGGCTTTGGCGGCTGATCGGAGGAGATAAACCCGCGAAGAAAAATTTTCAGAGAAATAAAAACACTGACGGTTCCGAACTTTGTTTAGAAAAACAGCCAGCAAAAAAACGCAACACTGACGGTTCGAACTAAAACCGGTGTAGGGTATCACTAACACCGACTGTTTTTTAAATAAACAGTCGGTGTTGCTCATACCCTACACCGACTGTTTTTTATAAAAAACAGTCGGTGTTGGTGACTGCTCAACACCGACTGTTTTTTCTAAAAAACAGTCGGTGTAGGGTATGAGCAACACCGACTGTTTTTAAAAAACAGTCAGTATTGGTGACTGCTCAACACCGACTGTTTTTTAGAAAAAACAGTCGGTGTAGGGTATGAGCAACACCGACTGTTTTTATAAAAAACAGTCGGTGTTGGTTCACTGACGGTTTTTTGTAATGGAACAGTCAGTGTTGAGGTTCTTCTTATTTACGATTTTACCAGCAGTCTCTACACCGACTGTTATATTTTAAAACAGTCGGTGGTTGAGAGTCGGTGAAGGGGTTTTTTGTACTAGTGCGTGCAAGTTTAAAGCAAATGCAAGAAAATCCACACACGCTCACGCAGGAAATTTCAAATTTTTTTTTGAAAGAATTTTTTATTAATTGCTTGTGAAATACGCAAAAACTATTCTATCCTTTTTATTAGGTTTAACATTAACTGTAAGCCTTTATCCAACGACTGCCACGTAATCCCTTCAAAACTGGTCAACCTCTCCGTACAGTTGATTTGAGAAAAAAAAAAATCAATAAACTTTGGATATTAATAAAATCTCGGCTAAGTGCATAATGCTTTACCATCCAATAAAACTTTAGGATACCTAACCCCATGGAACGCGTATCCTCTTCATTAACTCAAAAAGGAATCTTTTGAGTTAATAAATCTGAACCGTCTGATTTTAAACGGAGCTAATTCAGTTTCTGACTATAATTTAGGAGGATTTTCAATATTCATGAAGATCTAGTCCGTACGAATCTTAAAACAAATCAGATGATTGAAATTCAATAACTCAAAAGATTCCTTTTTGAGTTAATGCAGAGGATACGAATTCAACCGATGTCTATCCAAATTCGCATCCTCTGAGATTCTCATATTTTAAATCTGAACCGTTCAAATACATTCTGCACGATCTGAAAGTGCGCTATCTCCGAATAGGCGCAATTTTTATTGTTACCATCAGAAAAAATCGGAATTAAATGAATACCACCCCGCGGGGGCTCTTATTAATACTACCACCCTCGCTAACCCAGTTCGCGTACCAAATAGGCTGGTGCGCGGACTGGGTTGGCGCACCAGGTGGTGCGCTGATTGGGTTGGCGCACCAACCTCTTTTGCCTATTAAGGCACCACCTCAGTATACTGTGCTCATTCCATTCGACGCAAGGCAGCAGGCAGCAAAGAACATTCTCGCAAAGACCAAAGAGTAAGTTTTTTTCACTCTAGTCCTTTATATTTTTTTAATTATTTAATTACTTTTTTATTTTTTTGTAAATTTATTAAATGTTAGGTTTGTTCTGTAATTTAGGTAACTATGATTGGAATTGCTTGTTATTTTGGTGGTGAAGTATTACAAGGGCCCAATGGTGCTTATTACAGTACCCAACCCCAGAAAATGTTCAATATCGGCCCGGATTTAGATTTCAGCGGTATAACTAGGGAAGTGTACCAGGAACTTGGTATTGACCCGAATTATTAAGAACTGGTAATTTCTGCCAGGATTAATATTGGCCAAGGCAACCAAACATGGTTCCAACAGCTCCCTGTAGACGATAGCAATTGGGGGTTGTATATCCAAATGACATTGAATTTGACAACACCTTTCAAGTTCCTAGAGTTATATGTGGTTGCCAACCCCAGACAAAACCGTAGACAGAACCCTAGTCGGGGCATGGATCATTCAGTGACGGGTCCTACTCGGGCCCTAAATTTAGCGGGTACTAGTCGGTCCCCATCCACGGGGGCTGGTACTAGTCGGTCCCCAGACACGGGGGCTGGTCTTAGTCGTCCCCATCCATGGGGGCTGGTCCTAGTCGGTCCCCATCCGTGGGGGTTGGTTCTGGTCGGGGCCGATCTCGGGTTCCATCCTCCAGCTCTAGCCGGAATCGATCTGAAACCCCAGAATCACGTTATTATACTGACAATACAGACGAGGATCATGAAGAATGGGTGGCAGAGAAAAATTGGGATGCTAGTGATGACGGTGGGCAGACAGTAGATCACAGTGACGAGGAAGACAATCGTCCCGTGCTGGGTATGCGAAAGTGGCCGATATCGGGTCGTGGAGAGAGACACCCGTTTCCAGCTTTTCATGACACTTCGGGGTTTGAAGAGGCTGACCACATTTTTTTTGCGGGTTCAGAGGTTCGTTTTTGAACTTATATGAATTTTTTATTTCTTTGAAAATTTAATAATTTAATTTTTTTGAATTTTCAATTAGGTTGGAGAAAAAACGGAAGTTTCTGAGGGGATGACGTACAACAACAAGGATCAAATGAAAGAAAAAATCCACCACTGGCACATAAATGCAAATATCGAGATCAAACAGACACACAGCGACACAAGCAGGTTGAGGTTTAAGTGCCAGAGCAACAAGTGCAAGTGGGGGTTGGTTGCGAGGGCCACAGGCTTTGGTAATACTTGGGCCATCACGAAGAATGAGGTACCGCACAAATGTCACGCAGATGCATCCAGGTCAGATCATGCGCAGTTGACGTCCTCTATGGTCGCCAGCTGCATAAAACTTTCTTTGGGAAAAAATGCTGATATTACTATCAGAGCTATCAGGGACCTGGTTGCTAAAAGGTACGAGGGCATCGTCCCAAAATACAATAAATTGTGGCGTGGTAGAGAGTTAGCGATTGCCCGGGCATTTAGTAGTTGGGAGGGGTCTTACGGGCCTATTGTCCCTTTGTTGGAGGCAATAAAAAGGGCAAATCCGGGAACTGTGTATGAAGTTGTTTCGAAGCCTTCACCAAAGGTAGGGTACCGTTATTTCATGAGGTTGGCACGTATACATTTTCTATAAATCTTGATATTTTAATTGTAGATATGCCCATATATTTGGAGTCATTGCAAATGACTTCATGAACAAACGTTATGATAGTAAAAAATTGGATAACGAAGTTGCCTCTGACCTTTTTGTATTGACTAATTAAAGCCCATTTTAATTTGAGCTTATGAAGTATAAGCTCAGAAATCAACACACACACACACACAACTTGTCTGATTTTAGCTCAATCGAATGAAGGAGATACAATATAAAGGTTCTTGCACTATGATGCACTAAGGTGAATGTTATTTGTAAATAAAAAATTTGGTATCAGGTCTAAATACTAGAAGGAAGATATGTTAACTGTAAAGAATAGGCGAGACAAAAGGCGAACACGATGAGGAAGGGAAAAGAAACAGGTGTCGACAGCGCGCAGAGAGAGCTCGCATGTGTCAGCAGAGCGAAGTGCGAAGAGAGGTATATATATATGCATGATGGACCGTCAGATATGGTGAGCTATTATTTACTCAATCTCTACACCCAATTTTACAAAAGACACCAAATAGGCCAATCCGGACTTTGTTGATCCTCAATTATGGAACTCAACGATTTAATTTGAATCAACTTTAATATTCTGAAAATCATTTATTCACCTTTTTTATTCCAACTATGGTGGCATGACAATAAGCAACCTGAACTTCGCAAGGTTAGAATACTCGCCTGTAGTTTTTATGTTAGACTTGCAATATCTCAGAGTGGTTATAATTTGGGAGCTGAACAGAGCCAGTACCACTGTACCAGTACGTAATGGTACAATTCCAGTACCCACTTATAAGTGCTTATATATATTGTATAGGTACTATAAGATGAACGAATTATACTAGTTGATATTCGTTCCAGGCCTGACTGATATTGGTAGTGGTACTGAAAGGTACATGCTGATGCAAATCTGGTGCCTTCTGCGATGTACTGGTACTGAAACCAGGATTATGACCATTCTTTTTTCATATTCGTTTGTTAATAAATTTTGCTTTCTGATTTCATGGATGGTAATATTCATTTTCCTCTCCTCTCTTCCATAATTTTTTAAGATACTTTGTATGAGGTCGGAATCTGACAAAGGCTGGAAGTCTATGGAAGTCTATACTTTGTATTAATTCTGGCTGTTTATATCTCTCTTCCATTTGTCTGGGTCTTGTTCGGTTTATAATTTCATTCTATTCTTTGTTTCAGGTTCCAATGGATAATGAAGTCAAATTTTGAACCCAAATCTACGAACCTACACGTGTGCAATGGATGATCTGCTACCTACACGTGTGCAATGGATGATCTGCTACCTACACGTGTGCAATGGATGAGCTCTGATTAGTTGCGTTTCAACCATATTTTAATATCATGCATGAAAACTTGACCAATGTACATGAGTAAATAAATAACAAAAGAAGCAAAAGAGAGATAACATAAGCTAATAATCAAATCAGGCATGAAAACTTGACCAATGCATATCAATCAAGAAATTAATCAAATCAGGCGCGACAACTCTATTCTTGACCTACAAGAGATAACATAAGATGAAGCAATTCACACCGTAAATAAATAACAAAAGAAGCATAATAGAGATAGCATAAGCTCCATTGCCCCTGCCTATTTTCCATGCCTTGGTACCACCATTACAGATCTCCGAATCATCTCTTCGAGAGCGGCTAAGAGAGTGAGAGCAGAGATTTTTATTAATATCCAAATTTTAATAGAAATTAATATTTATGCCCAGAATTTCCGAGTTTCGCCAAAAATGTCCAAACCGGCCATTTTATGGCCAAAATGGCCGGTTTACTCTTTTTTTTTTTATTTGAAGACACTATGAAGAATAATGAAATCTAACACTGAAAATTCAAATTTTTTGTTTAAATTATTTGTTAGATTACTTCTTTTGATTTATAATTACCATATTTATACTAAAATACACTAGATTACTTGAAATTATGTTGAATTACACTATATTACAATAAATTATGTTGAATTACACTAAATTCCGGTAAATTACACTAAATTACAATAACTTGGTTAATTGATAAAAATGCGGTAAATTATGCTAAACTACGCAAAATTACGCTAAAGTGGACCGATATTGTGCTATCTTTCATGAATCATAAAAAATAGTAAAAAAATTCCAAAAATAGTAAAAATTAGTATTCTATAAGTTCATTATGTAACTAATTTACTGAGCCACTTAGATGGAATAATAGAATTGAAAATCTTAATCGGAAACTTCAACTCAAGTTTTGAGGCTCTTCTCTTAGTTTTTTGGCAATTCTGAATTTTGAAATGTAGCATAGCTATCATGGACGCATGCGTCTTTTCGCAAGCTTTTTGAAAAGTGATCATTTGCAGAAATCGGACACTCGTGCGCCGTTTTATGGCTGTTTGAAGTTTCGTCGTCGTTTTTCGCCTTTTTAATGAAGATATCGTCCCTATTCATATGTAATTTACCGTAATTTAGCGTAATGTAATGTAATTTAGCGTAATTTAACGTAATATAGTGTAATTCAACATAATTTCAAGTAATTTAGCGTATTTTAGTATAAATATGCTAATTATACATCAAAAGAAGTAATCTAACAAATAATTTAAACAAAAAATTCAATTTTTCAGTGTTAGATATCATTATCTTGCTCTTCATAGTGTATCTTAAAAAAAATAGTTTCTAATTATAAATCACTATGAAGATAAAAGAGAAACAAAAAATAGTTTCTAATTATACATCACTATGAAGACACACAGTAATTTACCGGAATTTAGTATAATTCAACATAATTTATTGTAATATAGTGTAATTCAACATAATTTCAAGTAATCTAGTGTATTTTAGTATAAATATGGTAATTATAAATCAAAAGAAGTAATCTAACAAATAATTTAAAAAAAAATTCGAATTTTCAGCTTTAGATTTCATTATTATTCATAGTGTCTCCAAAAAAAAAAAGGAGTAAACCGGCCATTACTAGGGAGAGTAAACCGGCTATTTTATGACCGGTTTGGACATTTTTGGCGAAATCCGGGATTTCTGAGCATAAATATTAATTTCTATTAAACTTTGGATATTAATAAAAATCTCGGGTCAGAGAGCGGAGTTATGTTGAAATAAATCTATTTCTATCTTTTATGTATTATGTGGGTAACAATGTGTATTATGTGGGGCCCACGCGCTTTTCAGATCAGTCGTCTTCGTGGCTGTTTTCAAAAAAACCCGTGAATTATGTTTGTATTTTGTTGTTAATTACATGCACTGAACTCTAAATATGTTATTTCAAAATATTTACAAGTGAGAGCAGGTTGGGTCCGATGGGTTTCGGGACCGTCCGATCTGCTTTAAGATTTGTGCGCACGAATTTAAAATAGACGTAAAAGTTGTGGGCACGAACCTTAAAGCAGATCGGACAGTCATCAAACCCATCGAACTCACTTTGAATCTGATGAACATCGGACCCAAATTGACCTTTTACAAATGCTATCATTTACTCTTCTTATCTCAACACCCAATTTTACAAGGGACACCAAATAGGCCTATCCGGATCATTAACCGTTCATTAAATAATTGAAGATGATGCTTCTGTGATAGTTTAAAAAAAATAAATAAATAAATGAAGAAGACGAAGAGAGACTTGATCAGTTTCCGGCTTCCCGGCAACTTCGCCTCTCTTATTATATCGAATATATTTTTTAAACCATAAGGAAAATTGACTGGGAAATTTGCTTTACGCCTCCAGCGCTCCAGGACTAGGAGTCAGTACCCGGGGTTTAGTTTAAGAGCTCCCCTGAAGTAACTTAAATTTTGAGTTTAGATCTGAACCCAATCCAGTCCGAGGTGGATGCACGGGTACTTTTTAATATTCGTGCCGAAACAGATTAGACGGTCCATATTCAAACTCAAAATTTAAGGTACCATAGGAAGGTATTATGTTAATGGACCGGGAATGGGCCGGATCCAGGGAATTGTTTTAAGATTTCATCTGCTTTGACCCACCGTAGAATAGATTCATCCAAAATCGTACATGTACCATGTTTCTTTTAGGAGCAAAGCAAGCTAGAGTGTGATGTGTTCACTAAGAGGGTTTGGTGAACGCAATTTCAAAAGTATATCGGATCGGTTCAAACGATGAATTCAAACTGTTGAAATTTATGTATTTCATAAGTGATGCATGTACATGCAAAATTTTGAAAGTTTCGGATTCATTTGCTACAAGGTCAAGCGGTCAAAAAAATGAACCTTTTATAAGTTATTTTATAAATTGTTTTATATATTCATTTTTCATCATCTCTTTGACCGCTTGACCTTATAGCAAATAAATTCGAAACTTTTAAAATTTTGCATGTACATGCATCACTCATAAAGTACATGGATTTGAACGGTTTAGATTCGCTGTTTGAAGCCGATTCGATATACTTTTGGAGTTGTGCTCACCAAACCCTCTTGATGAGAACATCACACCCTAACTTTGCTCTTCTTTTAGTTCTACGCCAACATTTTTATTAATATCCAACGTTAATTAGAAATTAAAAAATATACCCAACTCGGCTAGGTTTTGATAAAAATATCCAACGTTAGTTAGAATTTGTTAGTAATGTATCAAAATTAGAATAATTTAGTTGTAATTAATGTTAAATCCATTATAGTTAGGTTTAATTATTTAATTTAGTAAAATTTAGAGTAGTTAGTTAACTTTAAATTAATGTAGCGTAATTTATTGTAATTTAGTATAATTAGTATAGTTGAGCATATTTTAACTTTTTTTCACATTTTTTACCATAATTAGGATATGAAGTCTAATTTAGTGCAATTTAGCATAATTAGGATAATTAGCCCATTTTAGCATAAGTAGCCTATTGTAGCAAGTTGTAGCATATTTTAGACTATTTTAACCGCAATTGGCCTATTTTAGCTTATTTTAGCGTATTTTAGGCTATTTTGGCCTATTTTTAGCATATTTTACCGAAATTAGGCTATTTTAACCGCAATTAGCCTATTTGTAGCCTATTTTACCATAATTAAACCTATTTTTTTCCTATTTTAGCATATTTTACTGAAATTAGGCTATTTCAGCCTATTGTAGCATATTTTAGGCTATTTTAACCGCAAGTGGCATATTTTAGCCTATTTTAGCATAGTTAAGCATATTTTGGCCTATTTTAGCATATTGTACCGAAATTAGGTATTTTGAACCTATTTTTGGCTATTTTAGGATATTTTAACCGCAATTGGCTAATTTTAGCCTATTTTAGCCTAATTAAGCCTAATTTTTTCTATTTTAGCATATTTTACGGAAAATATGCTATTTTGGCATATTTTAGCATATTATAGGCTATTTTAACCGCAAATTGGCCTATTTTAGACTATTTTAGCATAGTTAAGCCTATTTCGGCCTATTTTAGCATATTTTTATCGAAATTAGGCTATTTTAACCTATTGTATCATAGTTTAGCATAGTTTTAACCACAATTGGCTATTTTAGACTATTTTTGTATAATTAAGCCTATTTTGGCCTATCTTACCTTATTTTAGCCCTTTTTAGTCTATTTTTGCATATGTTAGCCTATTTTAGCCTATTTTAACCTAACATATTTAGGGTTTACTTAGTGTAATTATAGAATAATTTAATTTTTAAAATTAGGGTTTAGGGTTTACTTAGCGTAAGTTAACATAATTTTATTCTTGACATTAGGATGGCTAGAGGACGACCTAGGACTCGTCCAGTACCACCTGTAGTTGACGAGTCGATAGAGACTGCCAACATAGAGTATTTTAGTCCTCTCCTATAGATGCCCTACCGCGAGCACAGCGAGCACTGAGTCTCACTGGCCAAGTCAGACTTGCATCTTCTCCAACAATTTATGCAAAGGAGGCAATCTGATTCACCTCAACAAATAAAAAGTCCACACAAATTGCAAATAAAGTCCACACATATTGCAAATAAAAAAGTTCTCAAAGCAGCATCTAAATAAACAAGTTCACAACATGCATCTAAATCACCTATTATTACTACGCCTAAAACTCCATTCGCGAAACAATCCAGTTGCAGAAGATGGCCTACTAGATGGCCTACCAGATGACTCTCCTTGGCTTCCAGATAACCCTGCTTGGCTTCCAGATGGCCCTGCTTGGCTTCCAGATGCTCTTGTTGTATGCCTACAAGTTGACCTCCTCGGTTGGCTTCCAGATGGCTCTCCTTGCACCCCAACCACCTCTCCTCCTATGGCAACTGCCTCTCACATTGCTTCTGCAAACATCACAGATGCATCTAAATGGCTTGTAGCTGTGCCACGTCGTGACCCTCCGGACCCACTTGCCTCTGCCATAACTCGCTCATTTTCTGCCGCATTTGCTGCGTTTCTTGCCTCTGCATTTGCATTTGTTACTTAGTAAGTTGGTATAAATTGAAAAGAAATATAATTTTTGATGAATGTTACATACCTCTTCGATTCCTATCGGTAGTGGAATGGCAAGCCTGATGCCCCATTCGCCTACCTTACATTTCATCTATGGTTATTACATTACGAATGCGTTTTTGCCTCCCAACCCTAATCTAGCCCTTGCTCGGAAGAATTCTAGGTTCATCATTACGAGGCCATTCTGGTATATTACTAAAAGGAACAAACACCCCATTTCAAGTACTTTCAAGATAGTTCACAATATACCAGTCTGCAACAAATTGGTCCTCGCACCAGTTCCGTTCACGACAAACCGCTAAGATATGAGCGCACGAAATAAAAGTCAATTGGATACATCTATAGGTACATTCCATTTGGTTGCTGGTCACAATGTACATGAACTCCCTATGCAGCTTTGATCCTCTTGTGCTGGTCCGATATAACACAGACAAACTTATCATATCCAAGCACTTCCATCCTCAACCACCGCAAGAACAAACCCCAATTCTCACCATCCTCCTTCTACACAATTGCAAATGCAATAGGCAACAATTAGTTGTCGGCATCATAGCCGCAAGCTATCAAACACAGACAAGAAGCATGCATATATGCTGATCTGATCACTGGTCTCAAGTACTGAAAAGCTGCAATCCATGGACCAAAAGCCCAGGCTACGGCCTTGAATTGAACAACATGTTGCATAAATTGGTACTTCGAGCCTGGATTCTTGTCGCAAATTGTCATCAGCAGTGGTTTTAGCAAGCTGTAAGAAGCCTTCCAACTCCCAAATTATCGAGCTATTGCAAGCTCATGACCCCTCCACAGTCGGATATATTTCGGGATTACATTGCCATACACAGTTAAAACACAGTTTGCCACCCCTGGATGCTCATGCAGGTGTCTTTCTTAATACTTTTCTCAATGACATCGGCAATGAATGATGCCGTCAGACATTCATTGTCAGTTCTTGTATACTCAGTCCTACAAGTGTGAGGCATGTCTTGCCTCGTTATAATCCATGCATCTTCATATCCCGTTGCTTGTCCCCTAAGTTCATAATTATAACCCGGGTCCTTGCACACCACTTGAATCCGATCCTTATCACTTTTCTTCATTCTAATCTCCTGATTCTTAGTAATATGGTACTCTCTAATCTTCTTAATCAGGTCTTCTTTGCATTTAAAATATTGGTCCGATGTCAGCTCACCTTTGTACTCAATCTGTTGTCTATAGTAACCAATATCTGCTTCTCTAAACTCAAATATATACTGATCGAATGGTCTCTTGAGATACTTCAACTGGAACATCTTCACCACAACCCTTCAGGTGATCAAAGTTCCAGTTTGCTCCCTCAAATTTATCCCCACTTTGCAGATCTTCCTCCGAAATTTCATTAATATTTTCAAAATTTGACCCAATTTCATCGTCTACTGGTGTCGGCTTGGGGTGAGGTTCTGGTGGCGGTAATGGTAATGGCGCCACATGCATGGGTCTAGGTAGGGATCTTGTATGATGTACTAGTTGGGGTCCTGGTTGGGGTGCTGGTGAAGTGAAGTGACTGTATGTTTCTAGGTTAGGTTTGATTAAAGGAATTACGGGAGTGTATGGCGTAACTGAATTTTGGCCAGAACTTCCAACCCTGGCTAAATCGGAACACTTCTGACCTAGATTTCTATTATAAAATTTCCAGTGGCCTTTAAATGACCATACACCCATCTCCAAGTACTTTCATCTAGTAGTTTCGCAATGGTATATTTCTCGTGGTTTCCATTGCAAACTCGGGTTGCCAATTCTAAGTTCTACTTTTCTGGGTTATAAACAGTGCATGCGTAAATCATGGATTTCAAGTCACAAAGTGAGATATCATCGAGAATCATAAATGAATTAATTGACTCTTTGGAGTAATAAGCCCCGTGTGCATTACTAAGAACCTTCCCACCAAAGTGTAATGAAATCAGTGCCATGGCAAACAAACTACATTTTGGAAAATAGTAAACATTTGTCATGTTACTAATTTACATGTATAGGTTACTGAAAAATAATTAAAAATAAATAAAAAATTAAATACATTAATTATTCTATTAATTTACAAATTAAATGAGTGTAAATTAAATAGATCATGTCTGTATACATGTAATGGTCAGTCAACTAAACCTAAAAAATTAAATGAGTGTACATTAATTATTTTTAAAAATTAAATTAGTTATTTAAAAAAATAAAAACAATATTAAAAAAATAAATTAAATAAAAAAATAAGTTTAAATTAAATAAAAAAATGGGACGGACCGACATTTTTATTAATACACAAAAAAAATAAAAATTATCAAATATGCCCTCAAAGGCAAATTTTTATTAAAATACCCTAACCGCCCCCTCCTGGAGTGGTCTACTATCTATAGCAGACTGATCACTAAAAAGAGAGCAATATTTCTTTTAATATTTATAAACTCAGAAATGCTATCGGTTCGGACTGCAAGCGCACAATCCTATCGAGTAGGATCCACAGGGAATATTGGTTCAGTGCTTTGAGCGATCGAATCACAACCTTTCGAAAGGCTAGACGAAATCTGAAAATTGAGATATGTTGTTGTGATCAATGTAAATTAGGAAGCAATTAAAAATAATTAAAATAAAGATAGAGATGAGAATTCCTAGGATTTCGGCACACCATTGCCACTCAATCCGTCTTGATAATATATTCCTGTTGCGTCTGATTTCCTGTTGTTGTTTTATGAAAGATAACCACATAGGTCACTGCGATTTATGTTACGCAAGAATGACAGATCTTTCATCGAGATTCTACATAGGACACTGCGAGTTTTCTTACGCAAATGACTGATCTCTAAAAACCCCAAATTACTACACAGATCACTGCGATTTTCCTTACGCAAGTGATGGAATTTGGTACGCGTTTTGTTGGTCTGGTTTATGGTTTCCCCGCTAAGGTTTTCTTCACATAAACCTAATAGATCTCAACGAGGCTAATTCATACAAATAGTTTCTATTACCATTAAAGTACTGTCACTACCCTAACAGACTCAAACTAGATCATTGAAGTTAAATGAAGAGATAATAAATCACAAAAGTATTTTGATACAACAATAAGAAACCATAATCAATAGAAATATATATATATCAAAACATCAAAAGTAACAAGGTTTACTGCCTAGCCCTAAGAAAAGGAACTTAGCCGCGGAACGGCATTGTTACAAGCACTCCTCTCTTCTTACTTTAATCAAATCCAACCCTAATTACAAAGATAACTATTCCTTCTGCCCAGGAGCTTTATATAGGAGTGGAGGGACGTCTGGAGGTTGAGTAGGAGCTAAGAAACTGATTTGGAAACAGCTGTCGGCAGTTATTCCCCAAGAGACGCCTTCGGTTACGGACCGTATCAGGTGATACGGTCCGTATTAGGACCTTGATGGTTAGGGTTTAATGCTTCCAGCGCTATCTTCTGGTCTGTGCTAGGCCTGGTCCGTATCAGGCAATACGGACCGTAACAGAGACTTAGTCGATAAGCGTCGCTGATCTGATTGACCCGATTCTAGCTCCATTTGGTGTAAAATAGTCCCAAAACCTGTTTTCTGCAGTAAAACATAAAGAAGGGTTACAGTAGCCTTTATCTCTAATTAATTAAACATATGTGTGAGAAAATATGCAAAACCTAAGCCAAAACTCTACGTAAATCATCGTTATTTTGACTCTGATCACAGACCGCCCACTCCCGGGGCGGTCCGCTTATTTTTTATTTTTTTAAAGTTAATTATATATTTAATTTGTTTTAATGTTTTACAATATGGTATATATTTATTTGTTTTAATGTTTTACAATGTGGTATATTTATTTGTTTGAATGTTTTATATTTATTTGCTGTAATGATTTATATGGTATATATTTATTATTTATTAACAATTATATTTTTATAATTGACGTTTATTTTTATATGTTATATAACTGCCGATTACTTATTTATTTTTTATATAATTGGTTAATGTTTTATATTTAGTTGTTAATGTTATAAATTTGTTAATGTTTTAATGTTTTAATGTTTTATATTTATTTGGTTGATGTTATAAATTGGTTTTTCCGACTAGATAAACAACAAAACTAGATAATCTAAATGGTAAGTCTACAATATGAAACATAACAGTCCAAACATGAAATATAATAATTCAAACATAAAATACTAGAAATCTATCAAATTAAAAAAACAAAAAAACCCTAACGACTAGGACGCGGGCGACGACCGGAGAGATCCAACCTAGGAGGTGGATGGCGGTCCCTGTGCAGCAACACACGCCTCTGGTGAACCTCATCCTCCTGCATGTCATCATGTACATCCTCGTGCACCCATGGGTCCTTGATCACTCAAAAGAGAGCAATGTTTCTTTTATTATTTATAAACTCGAAAATGCTATCGGTTCAGACTGCAAGCGCACAATCCAATCGAGTAGTATAGTCGAGGTCGATCCACAGAGAATATTGGTCCAGTGCTTTGAGCGATCGAATCACAATCTTTCCAAAGGCTAGACGAAATCTAAAAATTGAGAGATGTTGTTATGATCAATGTAAATTAGGAAGCAATTAAAAGTAATTAAAATAAAGATAGAGATGAGAATTCCTAGGGTTTCGGCACACCATTGCTACTCAATCCGCTTTGGCAATATATTCCCGTTGCGTCTGATTTCCTATTGTTGTTTTATGAAAGACACTACATAGGTCACTACGATTTATGTTACGCGAGAATGACAGATCTTTCATCGAGATTCTACATAGGACACTGTGAGTTTCCTTATGCAAATGACTGATCTCTTAAATACTCCAAATTACTACACAGATCACTGCGATTTTCCTTACGCAAGTGATGGAATTTGGTACGCGTTTTGTTGGTCTTGTTTGTGATTTTTCCGCTAAGGTTTTCTTCACATAAACCTAATAGATCTCAACAAGGCTAATTCATACAAATAGTTTCCCTTACCATTAAAGTACTGTCACTACCCTAACGGACTCAAACTAGATCATTGAAGTTAGATGAAGAGATAGTAAATCACAAAAGCATTTATATTCAACAACAAGAAACCATAATCAACAGAAATATATATATCAAAACATCAAGAGTAACAAGGTTTACTGCCTAGCCCTAAGAAAATGAACTTAGCCGCGGAACGGCATCGTTACAAGCACTCCTTTCTTCTCTCTTTAATCAAATCTAACCCTAATTACAAAGATGGTTTCTTCTTCTGCCCAGGGGCCTTATATAGGAGTGGAGGAACGTCTGGAGGTTGAGTAGGGGCTAAGAAACTGATCTTGATACAGCTGTCGGCAGTTATCCCCCAAGAGGCACCTTCAGTTACGGACCGTATCACCTGATACGGTCCGTATTAGGACCTTGTCGGTTAGGGTTTTAATGCTTCCAGCGCTATCTCCTGGTCTGTGCTAGGCTTGGTCCGTATTAGGCAATACAGACCGTAACAGAGACTTCGTCGATAAGCGTCGCTGATCCGATTGACCCGATTCTATCTCCATTTGGTGTAAAATAGTCCCAAAACCTGTTTTCTGCAATAAAACATAAAGAAGGGTGACAGTAGCATTTTTCTCTAATTAATTAAACATAAGTGTGAGAAAATATGCAAAACCTAAGCCAAAATCCTACGTAAATCATCATTATTTTGACTCTGATCAGTCCTCCCCCACCCAATGATGCTCCTCCTGGATCTCCGGCTATGTACGTAACACCCATGGATCAGCCTCCCAAGTAGAAGGATACGTGACCGGAGGAGGTGCGCCAAATATAGCAGAGGCAAAGCCATCTGCTGTCTACGCCCCACTCCCACTGGCCTCACCGTCGTGCTGTCTGGTCTCTATATATAGTGGTCTGTGGAGGCTCGGTGCCTCATATCCGGCATCATTGATCAGAGTCAAAATAATGATGATTTATGTAGGGTTTTGGTTTAGGTTTTGCATATTTTCTCGCACTTATATTTAATTTATTGGAGAAAAAAGGCTACTGTCACCCTTCTTTATATTTTATTGCAGAAAACAGGTTTTGGAACTATTTTACACCAAATGGAGCAAGAATCGGGTCAATCGGATCAGCGACGCTTATCGACGAAGTCTCCGTTACGACCCGTATTGCCTAATACGGACCAAGCCTAATACAGACCAGGAGATAGTGTGATACACATTAAAACCCTCAGCGACAAGGTCTCAATATGGACCGTATCACCTGATACGGACCGTAATCGAAGGCGCCTCTTGGGAATTAACTACCGACAGCTGTATCCAGATCAGTTTCTTAGCCCCTACTCAACCTCCAGACGTCCCTTCACTCCTATATATGGCCCCTGGGCAGAAGAATAACTCAGCTGTATCCAGATCAGTTCCTTTTCTTAGGGTTAGGCAGTAAACCTTGTACTCTTGATGTTTTGATATATATATTTTCTGTTGATTATGATTTCTTGTTGTTTAATCGAAATGCTTTTGTGATTTACTATCTCTTCATCTAACTTCGATGATATAGTTTAATCCGTTAGGGTAGTGACAGTGCTTTAATGGTAAGATAAACTATTTGTACGAATTAGCCTCGTTGAGATCTATTAGGTTTATGTGAAGAAACCTTAGCTGGGAAACCATAAACCAGAACAACAAAACGCGAACCAAGTTTCATCATTTGCGTAAGAAAAATCGCAGTGATCTGTGTAGTAACTTGGGTTATTTAAGAGATCAATCATTTGCGTAAGACAACTCGCAGTGTCCTATGTAGAATCTCAATGAAAGATCTGTCATTCTTACGTAAAATAACTCGCAGTGACCTATGTGGTGTCTTTCATAAAACAACAACAGGAAATCAGACCCGGTAGGAATATATTATCAAAGCGGATTGAGTAGCAATGGTGTGCTGAAATCCTAGAAATTCTCATCTCTATGTTTGTTTTAATTACTTTTAATTGCTTCCTAATTTACATTGATCACAACAACAACTTTTAATTTTCAGATTTCGTCTAGCCTTTCGAAAGATTGTGATTCGATCGCTCAAAACTCTGAATCAATATTCCCTGTGGATCGACCTCGAATATACTACTCGATAGGATTGTGCGCTTGCAGTCCGAACTGATAGCATTTCTGAGTTTATAAATATTAAAAGAAACATCGCTCTCTTTTGAGTGATCAAGCTTTTTGGCGCCGTTGCCGGGGAATAACAGTTCATTGTGCAAGGCCTCGCGAGACGCTCTTGCTTTGACCATTGTTTCCAATTAATTAGAGATGCCTAGACTTTTTATTTTCTGCATTTTTCTTTTTCTTTTATTTTCAAATTTGTTTTTCTTTTTATCTTCTTTTTATTTTTCAGTTTTTAGTTTAATTTTCATATTTTCCTTTCCTTTTAGGACACTGCACGCTGGCCGAATTATCCATACAAAGATCCATGCAGATTGCAAGTAGGAGAGGACAATTCGGTTCCACATCACCGATACGGACCAATTATAGTCTTTCCTCGAGTAATTCTGAAAGCGAAGAAGACTCAGATTCGATCAACATGAATATTTCACCGAACGAACCAATTCCACCTTTCAACAATGGAAGACAAGAAGGCAATGGTGATAATGGAGTTCACGATGCAGCAAGACCCAAACTTCTACGAGACTATTGCGTACCGCGCACGAATGATCCTAAATCTAGCATAAACCCACCAACTGTCACGAACCGTAATTTTGAGATCAAACCTGCTCTCATAAATATAGTTTTCGCAACAGTAATTTGGAGGATTTCTAAATGAAGATCTACATCTTCACTTGTCAATTTTCCTTGGGATATGCGAGATGATAAAGATCAACGGAGTTACCGATGAAGCAATCAGGCTAAGGCTATTTCAATTTTCATTAAAAGATAAAGCAAGAGCATGGTTGTTTTCCTTACCGGCCAATTCCATTCAAACTTGAGACCAATTGTTTAATGTGTTTATTGCAAAATATTTTCCACCATCTAAAACTTCAAGATTCAGAAATGCAATTACTAATTTTGAACAAAGGGATGGTGAAACATTGTGTGAGGCATGGGATAGATACAAGGATATGTTAAGGTGCTGTCCACACCATGGTATAGAAAGATGGCTGATTGTTCAAACTTTTAATAGTAGTCTAAACCCTACTGATAGGTTGTCTATTGATGCTTCCGCAGGAGGAGCAATCATGAACAAGGAACCTGACAAGGCTTACAACCTAATTGAAGAGATTGCAATCAACTAACACTACTGGATCCCTGAGCGAAAGAAGCTAACACCAACACCTGGCATGCACCGAGTAGATGATATATCCATGCTGAGCGCAAAGATCGATGCTTTGCAAATGGCACTCAACAAGCAGACCAAGCAGCGAACGGTAGCAGCAGTCAATGCCGCAACAGCATGTGGCTATTGTGGAGGAGCGCATGAGATGACCGAATGTATGAATGTGACGGAAACTGAGGAAGAAATAGAGCAAGCAAATGCAATCGACAACAGCTTTCAACCTCAGCCCGCTTACAATTCATATCATCCGAACAACCGAAACCATCCAAATATCTCATACGCAAACAACCAAAGACCTGCTGTACCTCAACAGAACTACCAACCACAACCTAATTATCAACCAAGATACAACAATCTCCAACCGAATTACCAACCGAGGCAATACAACCAATCACAGCAACCTGACATCACATCACTAATGGAGAGATTCCTAGAGAAGCAAGACAAGGCTAACGCCGAAATTGCACAAAAAATCGAATCCTTAACAAATCGCAACAAAGACTTAGAAGACCATGTCTCTAAGATGGCAAAAGAACTCTCGAGCATAGCTGTGGAAAAGGCACATTTTCGGGCCAACCGGAAGAAAATCCGAGAGAGACTTGCAAAAACATAACATTAAGGAGCGGTACAGCTTATCAGGGACCTCCCATGCTAGATCCAACTTCCGATGAGATGCATGTAGAGCCATCACATTTTGAAGAATATGAGCCGCAACAACCGGAGCCGCCAGTATTCGAACTGCAGGCAGACCTTATTGAGGAGCAGAATGACACCGTAGGTGGAGACGAGCGACAAACCGAACCTGAATACATTTCACCACCACTTTACAAGCCACCTCTGCCATTCCCTCCAAGGCCAGCCAAGCATAAGATGGAGCCACAATTCGCGAGATTCATGGAGATGCTCAAGCAACTACAAGTCACTATCCCCTTCACCGAGGCAATTGCAAGCATACCCTCGTATGGTAAGTTTCTGAAGGAGATCCTTTCAAATTGCAACAAACTCCAAGAATTCTCAACAATTCCGCTCAATCGGGAATGTAGTGCACTCGTGCAAAGCAAATTACCAGAGAAGTTGAAAGATCCGGGAAGCTTCTCGATACCATGCACAATTGGCACGACGAATTTTATGAGGGCTTTATGTGATCTGGGAGCAAGTGTGAGTCTAATGCCAAAGGCAGTGTTTGACAAATTGGAATGTGGAGAACTTTCGCCAACACAAATTGCACTGCAACTGGCCGATCGATAAATTCGATATCCTGAAGGAGTGTTGCTGGATGTACCTATCAAAGTTGGAGACCTTTGGATACCTGGAGACTTTGTTGTGGTTGACATGGAAGAAGATGAACACATTCCAATCATCCTTGAAAGGCCATTCCTCGCCACATGCAGAGCAATGATTGATGTTAAGAATGGAAAAATTTCACTGAATGTCGGAAAAGACAAAGCGGTCTACGACATAAACAGAGCTTTACCCTTCTGACATTGACCGTGTCTTCAATTTGGGTATCATAGATGAATTCGAAGAGGAAGAATATTCATATGATGAATTGGGAGAATCCATGGATATGGAGGAACTGGACAACCTTTTTAGAGGGGAAGATGACGCTGACATGGATTGTGCCTTCAATTTGGGTATCACAGATGAATTTGAAGAGGAAGAATATCCATATGATGATTGGTAGAATCCATGGGTATGGAGGAACTGGACAACCTTTTTAGAGGGGAAGATGACAAAAGGCAACTTGAGCAATACACTACCGCTGAACTTAATGAAGCCTACGCTGAAACTTGCGCGAGTTGTGCCACTGTCACAGAAAAGAAAGAGGAAGAATCCCCCAAATCTAAAATTCTGCAGTCCATGTCGTCTAGCACGGTCAGTAGCAAAGTTAAGAAAAGGGAGAAACCAACCTCTCATCCACAACTCGAGCTCAAACCTCTTCCATCCAACCTCCGCTACGAATTCCTGGGACCCAACCAAACCTACCCGGTGATTTTCAGTTCTCATCTCGATAAAGTTCAAGCCAGCAAGCTCGTCAACATACTAGAGATGCACCGAAAAGCTATTGGCGACAAAATTAGTGACATCAAAAGCCTTAGCCCAACCATTCCCATATACCGCATCCTACTTGAAGATGAGACAATGAAGGAAACGCAAGAATTAGAAAAGAGTTGGCACACACAACCGCATGAAAACAAGCTTTCTGATCCTCGGTTGACTTCAATTTCTATCAAACCTGAAGAAACCAAAGTTCCAATCATAGAATCAAGGCCTCTTCCAACAGTTCTCAACATTATCGCACCAAAAAGTTCTTGGGAGAACTACGATGCGGTCCATGGTCGGAAGGTGAAGATAAAATAGTTTGTGGTTCATTCGGAATCTCAATGAAACAAGGGGTCGAGCTAATGACTTTAAACAAGCGCTTCTTGGGAGGCAACCCAAGGCCATTTTTATATTTTTCATAATATTTATTTCTAGTTTATTTAGGACCTTAACAGAGAAACAACTCATATCCACCTTTTTTCTATGATCAGGTGAACATATCATACGAAGGACTCAATCAAAAACACCACAGAAGATAGGAAAATACCCTCTGGTACGGTCCGTATCAATCAATACGGACCATATTAGTGGATACGGGGTGAAAGAAGGAGAGTAAGAAGAGAGAAGTGGTGAATACGGTCTATATTTACCAATACGGTCCGTATTCAAAGAAGTTAAGACTGAAGGCAGTTATCGGTATTATGCATAACGAATCGATCGGACTGTATCACCCAATACGGTCCGAATGAAGGCTAATTCGGAAGATGCGAACCCGTTAACGAAGGACATTTGAAAACCCATGAGAATCACATCTCATAACCATTAAATCCTTTGGTTTGAACTCCTAAACCTCCCTCTCTCTCTCTCTCTATTCTCTCTCCCTCTATCTCTCCTCTTCCTTGCCGAGACCGAGCCCACCTCCTTGCCGCCAATCACTATCACCACCGCACTCATCACTGCCTCTCCTTGGAGCCGCCACCGCTGCCTTCCTCTCTGCACCATCTGATGCCCCTATAAGTGAATATGATCAGTTCATCCAAGCTATGCAATGGATGAACCTGAATTTTTAAGTACTCGTCACACGCTCGCGAGAGAGCAGCCAGCGAATTAAGTAAAACCTCTCCTCACTTCACCAAGAGGTCGATCAAGTAGCAACAGTATGGAGGCAATCCGGAGAAGCTTTGACGGGGGTAGGCGCGAGATCCAGCAAGCGCGCTACCTCAACCAACATTACTACCAGTTCACCCTCGACTCCGGATTCCAGTACCAGCCACCGCTCTACGGACTTTTCGACCTATCATTCTACAAGGACATTCATCGTCCACCACCACCTCCACCACCTCAGGATTGAGGTGTAGTGAGTTGTATCTTTCCCTCGGTCTTTTTACCTTATTACTTTCTTTATTTTTATCTCTCGAGCATTGGGGACAATACTCAATTTTATTCGGGGGGTAGGAAGGTAAATTGACCATGTATCTTTAAATTTTTTGCATTCTTTATCTTTTTAGGTGCTAGTAGTTTTACTCAATTTTTGACTAGGGTTGGAGGCTTTACCGAAAATCCTAGGATGATTAAATTGAGTTTTTTAGCTAGCTTGCAATTTTTTTTTAGGAGTAGGTTAATCAAATAGGAATTGTTTCGAATTGAGTTAGGCTAGGATTTAGACAATTGGTCATGATACCAAAAATTTAGAATTTTTAAATTATTAGTGATCTCAAAGTGAACAATAGATTGCTAACCAAGAATGTTGACCAAAATCCACAAATTCTAGAATTTTTATTGTTGAGTAATTTATTTTTGCAAAGTCTTTTAAGTTTGATAGTGTTTTAGAATACCCATTTATTATAGATAGACCCCTAGCGAAACTATGCAATAATTCCTTGTATTAATGAGTACTTGGAATTGTGTGTAATCATGATGCTTGTGACACAAAAATATTTAATTTTTCAGAAAAATAGGAAAAAATCAGAAATGAGAAAAATTCAAAAAAATAGAAAAATTCAGAAAAAGAAAAAAATATAATAAAAGATGGAGGATAAAAAAGAGTACGGGTGCCTACACAAGACTGGTTACCAATAGGCTCGATAAAATCTCTCAAAAATTTAAATTATGTACATATTTAATTTTTCAAAAATAGTCACAAGTACCAACACACTTAGTTGTCATACTTTGCTCCAATCAATTGGGAAGGAAAATCAAAATTTGTATCATTAGAATTCCTATTTATTGGAAGGGATCCATTTATAATCGAAGGGGAAATTAATACTCTCGAATTTAAGGATATTTGTGAAGTAAATGATTCGATAATAATCTTTCTAAGGGATGCACAATGAGGTCAATCATGGGTGAATAAATTGTTCAAGGGAGAGGTCATGAATATTTTAGAGTTCTAAATTTTTATTGTCATGTCAATTGTACCTGTAGGGCGCAGAAAGTTGCACAGCTGGTATGGAAGGTGTGTGCATATGTATTTAAATGTCTCATGGTTCAATGCTCTCGATTGGTTGAAGAACATCGAACTTGAAACATTCATTTCTTTCTTTCTGCTATTCCTTCCGGTTCACCCTCGACAGACCTACGATTCATAATCAGTCCATCGAGAGAGTTTAATGATTGTGGGACGTTTAACTCCCAGCGGGCGCAAGCCCCCGCTGTTAATTACATCAGATGACCCTTCCAAGCCATACTGAATACCTCGTTCATTCCGGGATTTGAAGCCTATTTGTTGTGGATTGAATAAAGGGGCTAAGAGGGGAGAACTCATGTATTTGGTTTTTTCCATTTCCGTTTGGCTTTTCTTGTTTTGGATATTTAATTAATATGTATACATGGGATGCAATGAATATTATTAAAATACATTTATTATACCTCTTTTATTTATTTTAGAAATCTATTTGTATTTGAGAAAATGTATTTGTACTCCATTCTATATTTCATTTAAAAGGAAATAATTTAAACATGAAGAAAAGTGGAGAAAAGGGCATTTTGGTCATTTGACATGTTATGTGGTGCCTAATTATGCTTGACCTTTATCTAGAAATGTGAGGGATTTGATTTGGGTTCATTTGAAACTAGTTTGAGTTGATTTGGGTTTGAAATGAGGAAATTATGGTCAAAAAGGGCTTATTTGTGAAGTTCAAAACTTTCCAAGGGCCTATTTGCAAAGAGGGAAAGGCTGAGGTTTGTGATTTGGGTTTTTAGCAAGGTGTAGAGTGAAAATTGGGTTCTCAGGGGCTCATTTGAAGGAATTTTAGGCAGACAGGGGCCTATTTGCAAATATCTAAGGACTGCGCTGTGAAGAAGTTTTATCAGAGGGACCTCTTTGTAAAAACTCCTTTTTATTGTTTTTGGGCTTTGAGATTATGAATTGGGCTTTGAGATCAGTGTTTGGGGCTTCAGGATATATGCAGAAGGCTCATAGTGCTTCAGGATATGTGCTAGTCAAAGGATTTGGGTTATGGATTTCGAGATGAGCTTTAAGATTCGTGCAGAGGTTTCGGAATTTATTCGGGTTTCAGTTTATTCCGACGTGCGGGTCCCTCTGACAGGTTTCCTTTCATCAAGTCCCTAGATCTCCTCCTTGCATCAAGATTCGGATTTCTAATTCAAACTTTATGTTTTGGCGCTAGATCAAACAGCTCTCGAGACTTTAAAAGTCGTGTTGGCTTGATATGAACTGGGGTTTGAATCCCGAGTCTAGGGTTTGGCTCCGACGTAGCTCCGGCGTGATCCAGGCCAAGGCAATGCTCGGGGGTAGCAACACTGAGATCGCCCCGGAAAGGAGAGCACGATGGTTGCACCGTCGGCGGCCGTAGGCGACCGGTAGTGGTGGTACTGCCGAGTCGAAATTCTCGATGCCGGTTGGGTTTTTTTGATCGGATTTCGCTGATTTCTTTGCTTTATTCTTCAATTGATTGGTCATTTAGCATTGTTTGAACATGAGGAAGCTTCGAGTACCTTCAATTTCTGATTTCGTCGAAAGCTAGGTGCTTTCTAGATTTTGGTTTCTTGGTTGGTATCGGATTGGTACCGGCATAGGGTGTTTTGATTTAATGAGTATCTCTGGGGTTGAATTGATGTAGTTTGAGCATGTTTGGGAGATTTGGAGAGGTATTAAGCTTAAGAGAGACTGTTATTAGGTATGCATCCGATTTGGGCATGAACTCCATTAATGGGTTTCGGGTTTGGAGAAGAAACATGAATTTCTCATGAATTCTTTTAAGTGACATGCATGATTTCATGATATTCTTGTAACACCACATCTCAGGCATGATTGTATGAAATTTGGGATTTTTATGATTTTTATTTCTATTTTTAAGGTAAGCAAAAAGACAGAGGGGTGTAAATGCAAATGTACATGCTGCAGTTTTATTATTTTCTGACATCCAACTTTGAAAATGGCTAGAAAATAGTAGAAAAATCAGAAAGGTGCAAAGTTTGGGTCTAAATTGATTGTTTTTGTGTCCTCTATCTTCCTATTCAAACAGATTTTTGATTTGGTTTCTTGATCAGCCTGCACTGGCTGATTTGTACCAACAGGTCATTTGGGCAATTTTCTGTACTTGTGCTACTTCATTGATCATGGTATTTTGTTCAAAAATGCTGTGAAAAAAAAAAGGTTACATCAAGGAAGAATAAAAAGGGTGCTAGCATCACATATGTCATTTGCTAGCAATAAATTTATGCATATGGGTCCTTGGTCATTTGCATATTTATGAAAAAGGGTCTTTGAGCATCATGTCATAGGGATTTGGAATTTCCCTCTTCTCACTTGCCCTCTCCTTCTAAAAATTATGCATCTAGGTCCTTTTAAGAGTAATAAAATTCATAATATGGAAGAAGATGTAGTAAAACATCCATTCTTCACATATTACTCCTTTTACTCCTCTTTTATGCATTAAAGTCCATTAAAAGTTCAAAATGGCACCATTAAGGAGATGCCAAGTAATTCACATTCTCTTTTTCGATTTATTATGCACTTTTAATTTAATTTTTATATTAAAAGAATTATATTAGAAATTGATATTCAAAGGATGTAGCTAAACATCAACTTTGATACCTCTTCCTTTTATATTTCTTATAATATAAAAATATCACTTACATTATTTATATTTATGTGATTATGTATTTTGTCATTTTCTTTTGTAATATAAAATAAAGAAAAGAAGAACAAAAGGAAAGAATAAAAAGAAAGAGGAGGTAGAGAATAAAAAGGAAAAAAAAAAACAAGAAAGAAAATATTATATTTCGATATTTTTTATATTTATTTTCATGAGAATTACCAAAATACAAAGAAGATGCAAATAAACATATTTTTACCTTGTACATTTATATATATATATATTTTTCTTTGTTTTAAAAAGGGAAAAATGCAAAGGGAGAGATGAAACACACATTTTTTTGTTGATCATCAAGCTATATATTTCTTTTGTCTTTCCTCATCCTAAGATGAACTAGAAATTGTATAGCTCTCACATCCATGGTTTTGAGAATAAAAAAAGAAAAGGAGATAGAAGATGAAAACAAGATCAAACAAAGAACAAACAAGAAAGTCTTTAAACAAAAGCCCTTTTATTTCGAATAAAATCACATATATACAGACCATGGCTCATCTTGAGCTTACATTTCTTCAGGTAATTAATTACCTTTTCAAAAACTTGAAACTTTGAAGCCCTAAACCTAAAATTCTATGAAAATGGTGGTTTCTCTTTGGTTTGATTCTAGCACAGAAGTTTCTGGAGAAGAAGATGTATATTTGATGTTCATCTTAGGTGCCTTATATAAGGCAGCAAGGGCCTAGGGTTTAGGGTTCAGCTGATGTGGCTTTCATCATGCACACCAGCTGTTTGATATATGGTCTTGATTGATTTCAGCTTCCTTGTGTGCATACCTGGCAATGATCATCCAATTACTCCTTTACATGTTATTAATCTTTGTTTGGGTGATTATGAGCCTTCAGATTGATCTTGGTCATCACACACAGCATCTCAGCCCTTGATTAACCGGCCATATATGGCACTGCTTGATTTACGTGTCCCTGGACCTCTGGAAGAGATCCTTCCATTCTTGTCTTCATCCAGAGACTAAATAACACGTGTCCTGGGGACCCGAGAGCATCTTAACAGCTATAGGGCACGTGGTGTGCTATACCGGCGGTATACCGGGTTCAATTTGTCCCCTTCTTAATTACAATACTTCCAAGCACAAGGGAATGACAGAGGGTATCGTTGTTACCCCTTTAACATGTGCCCAGGTCTAATTTATCACCTAGGCAGCTGGTCATGCCGTATTGCCATTAATCGGGTCTGACATGGTTCGGGTTCATGGCACCTACCAAATTGGCCTTCCCCAACTTTATTTAGCATTGTATACATGATCGTATGGACCTTTAGCAAAAGCCTGCCAAGTCTCAAATTTTATTCTGGCTCCAATCACTTGTTCCCATTTTTAATTTCTTTTCCCTTTCGGGTGCGATTGGGCTTCACCAATAGTGCTTCAAGCTCATAGCCTTGACCAAAGGGAGAGAATGAAAGCCTTCATGGCTACAGGATAATAGCTTTGAGCTGGGCTCTACTTCATTTTGGCGAATTTCTATCTCCATTATCGGGTTTGAAAGGAAGAACGGAGAAGGAAGAGAGGTCTGGTAAGTGGGACCCGTATGTCATACCCTCCTTTTCTTTTAAATATGTTGTTCTATTCAGCTGAGCCCAGTGTTCATGAGCCGTGTAAAAGGGTATGGCATGGTGCATGAAGCACCGAGCGCACGGCGCTTGAAGGGGTCAAATGCTCTTCATTTTAAAACCAGCGAAACTCAGTCGCTTTTGGGTAGTCTCGGTGCACACGAACCATGCGGCTGTCAATCCGGCGCATATGGCTTGAATCTTGTGCACAGGGTCTATCCAAGTCTAGGTTTTAAGTGAAATAATTATGAGTCTATGACCCGCGGGCCCCATTCTTTACTTCTGTTGTGAGGCTCCCATTTGTACCCAGAGTAGCTTGAAGCACAGTTTTGCTAGGTGTTGCCATGATTTTGCACCCAGAATGTTATCTATGCCTTGTTTGAATTGTAGGAAATTATTCCCTTTGTAATTTTGACCATACCACACATTGAAATTCCTGGTTTCATGCGTAGAATGCCACCAATAATTTTAACATGTCGCACTCAATTCCCTTTAGAGATCTATGTGTGATTTTGACATTTTTTCCAATTAGAAGACAGCTACTCGTTTCATTAAATTTTTAAGTAGCAACTTTTTAGGGTCAAACAAATGTCCCCCACCTGGATGAGGTGCGAAGACCTTAGGATTGAACAGCTTAGCCAGGTGCCCCCAGTGTTCTTCTAGAACTTTACAGAATTCTTCCTGAGTTGCTTTTCTTGTCTGAATCTCAGGTATTAGAACTCCATATTGGGCATTGAGCTCGGAAGAGGGTCTGATCATCTCCTTCGATCACATCTACTTCAAAAGGTATGTTATCTTATCTCATCTTGCTAGTACTTGCATGGTTGGGTGAGGGCTGAATGTGCGTCCTTCGGGGTTTGCCTGAGCAATCGGTCTCTTGCTCATACATTGGGAGCTTCAGACAGTGACTATACTCCAAACTCACATCCATTGGGGAAAACCTGTCTAACCGAGGAGGGATTACAGACAGGGAAACTTTATCTCTGATCTAGTACAGGAACCATGCATGTAGCTTGCAAAATTGAGGGTTTGGATAAAATGGCCTTCCGGTTGTAGGCATAATCTCGGGTTTTGATCCAGTTGGTCTCGTGTGCTTATCTTTGGGGCCTTTGGCTAACCAGGGTTGGTTTTAGCTGTACCTCGGGGTCTTCTTGGCATATCAGGTTGGGATTTGGTTTTGGTTGTAGTTTAAAGTCTCCTCGGACTATCGGGAATAGTTTAAAGTCTTCTTAGACTATTCTTTAGACTATTGGTGTAGTTTAAGGTCGTTTCGGACCATGGAGATAGTTTAAAGTCTTCTTAGACCATGGAGGTAGTTTTAAGGTCATTTCGGACCATTGATGTGGTTTAAGGTCTTCTTAGACCATGGGGGGGTAGTTTAAGGTCATTTCGGACCATTCTTCCCATTATTTTAAAATCTGAATTAAACATACATATTTCTATGCTTTCTTTGCAGGTGCTCAAAGCCTATGTGATTATTGAAGCTTGGAAGTTGGTTTTGACCATTGTTTTCAGTCATGTCTCGTAACCGAGGTACACCTTTCCTTACTTCTCACATGCTTGCACTTGCATGATAGGGTAGTGTGGTTTGGCAGAGTCTGACGGAACTTTGTTTTCATTGTAGGGGTACCTTTTACTCGGTATGGGCCTATGCCAGCTTCTGCTTTCTCTCTGGGCCAGCGCCTCCAGGATGACCCGGATGATTGGACGCCGGATACTTTCCTCACTGCAGGGACCGCTACCAGGTCCAAGCGATCTTTGAGCGTGTCACACTTCCAGAAGGTACGTGGTTTACGCTTGCATCCTTTTACCAGGGATCGGGCTCCTCATCCCTTACACTTGCCGGTCACTGAGATGTTGGGTCAGCAGACGGTGCCTTGGGCATCTGCTGATTTCATACCCGGGGGCCTTGTGCGGATGCCCTTTTTGGTTGATTGGGTGAGAGTCATCTTACAGACTGAGGTTGATGCTTTGAGCAAGGTGGGGATTTATGAGGCGGTATTTCTCTCCCTGTTTGAGTGTACTTGGGATCCTTTCTTCTTCCAGGGTATGGTGGAGCGATGGAACTATGTTTCCAACACTGTTGTTCTGGAGGATTGCGAGCTCACCATATCTCCCGCGGAGATGCGTCACTTGATAGGTTTACTTGTTTTTGGTGTCCCTTATGACGAGTATCTCCCTTTAGAGGGGACTCTTTCTGAGCTTCTGCTGGACGGTAGTCGGCGTCATCCCGTGTCTCTTCAGCGGGTTTTTGATGTTTACCATGAGCTTTCTTATGCTGGGGAGGTAGATTTTAGGAGATGGATCGCGTATTTCAGTGATGCGATTCGTTATCCAGTTCATGTTTTTGCGCATCCCTACGATCCATTTGGTACAGGCAGGGAGGAGATATTTCACACTGATGAGAGATTCACTCCAGTCAGCGCATCTCGCGAGAGGTTGGGTGCTGAGGCCTACCTGACTGCATTTCTGGCTTGGTGGTTGTGTTGTTTTGTGATCCCTAGCCAGCCGGCGGGTGTTATTCGACCAGATTGTTTTATCATGGCAAACAATTTGGCGAGAGGTGAGGCGGTCTCTTTGGCTATTCCCGCGTTGGCCAATGTTTTCAGGTGCATGAGGATCTTATCTACTTCAAAGGATCCTTCGCATTGTGATGAGGTGGTTCCTTTTCATTTCTTGATGGGTTGGGCTCACATCTATTGGCCCGGTTTGTACACTCCCTCGATGAGTGAGAGGATGAGGGCTGATTTACCTCTTTTAGCAGGGATCGTAGGAGTTAGACATACTCCTTTGACTCCTAGGCTGGCTCGTGACTACTTCTCGCGCAGCAGAGGCTTTCTTAGATCCCCAGAGAGTTGGGCGACTTTTCGCCGCAACCCTAGAGGTGAAGATTTGGAGCTTTTGGATAGGGTTTGGAGCGAGGGGTGCCCTGAGGGTTTAAAGAGGGGTTCCAGGAGGTTGGATTTTCTGGTTAGTCTCAGGCATGGGCTCCTACCTCTTCGTTTGGGTGATCGAGTCATATTGGAGCCCTACATGCCCCATCGTTGTGCACGCCAGCTTGGGCTTGATCAGGATATTCCTGCCATGGTTTGGACTGGCAGCCTCATGGCAGCTGATCTAGTTGGGGTTGCACGATGCTGGGAGTCCATTCTTCGCACTGACACTCGCGTGAGGTTCACTATACCTTCTACTTCGAGAGTCGGCGTGTTCAGCGCTGCTTATCAGAAGTGGTTTTACGACATGGTTCAGTCGTGCCAGGTTCCTGATAAGGATTTGGTTTTAGAGATGGTTCGCACCAGGAGGAAGAGCCTTTTAAAGAGGCGTCAGGTCCCTTTCCTGGAGAGAGCCCCTGACCTTCAGAGTCGTGATAGCCGCCTTTCTCCTCCTGGCGTCGACTCTTCCGCTACATCTAGGGCAGGTATGGCACATTTTATTTTCTTGAGCTTACATACGGGTTTTGCGTACATATTAACCTTGCTTTTCCCTCTTTCCTATAGCGGCTTCTTCCATGCCCGAGCAGGTAGTCAGGTGTGACGTGCCAGCCCGAGTTTTCTTGAGGCCTGATTCTGGGCCCAAGAGATGCAACAGGAAGCAGAAGAAGAGAAGAAAGGAGGAGCTCCCTTCAGTCCAGATGACTGGTCATTCAGGTACAGTTACTTTCTCCAAACCTCTTTTCCATTATCCCCCTCTTTTCTTTTTGACTTGCAGACTTTGTGTATTCAGCCCATTCCTTTACTATTCACAGGGCCAGGTTTAGTCACAGCAGGCTCATCCAGCATTGGAGCAGGAGGGGCCCTCGACTGCCCCCATGATGTTCCTGTGGTTGTGGAGCCATGTTTGGCCATCGTGCCTTACGTGCCTTCTGCTTTTAGGCACTTTCATTCAGGGTAGATTTTACTTTTGTGTGGTTTGTGAGAGGGTGGCTTTCGAGCTCACTCTTCGTATGTGTATTGTGGTTTTGATTGATTGTGTTTGGATATACATATTTGTGGTAGGTGTTTGCCTTTGTAGCTTTCTCATTCTCCTTCTTTCTCTTTTTGGTTGACTTATTCGAATCTTCTCTAACCGGGTTTTAAACGATCAAATAGATTGTCTAAATCGGTTTTCTCTCTTATTCTCCCTCTTTCTCTTTTTGTCTACGAGTTCTTCAAGTCTTCTCCAATCGGGTTCTAAGCGATCGGATAAACTTGCCTAACTCGGTTTTTCTCCTGAACCTTTCAAGTCTTCTCCGATCGGGTTCTAAGCGACCAGATGTACTTGTAGAGTCAGGGCTTAATCCTGAATCTTCTGAATCTCCCCTGTCGGGCTCTAAGCGACAAGGCATCTTCATTGAACTCAAGCTGCATCTAAAACCTTCTGCGTCTATTCGATCGGGCTCTAAGCGATCAAACGTCTTCAGCTGGCTTAGGTTTTGTCATGCGCCGTCCCACTTGGAGGGTAACATCGGCGACATGGTTTCGTAAAACCGTCCCACTTAAGGGTAACATCGATCATACGGGACCCGTTAAGGTCGAACCTTCACGCGTGCTGCCTTCGTTTAAAGGACAACATCAGCACGCATGACTACGTAAAAACCGTCCCACTTAAGGGTAACATCGGTCATACGGGACCCGTTAAGGTCTGATCCCCACACACAATATCCCCACAAAAGGGATACCCCGGCATGTGTGACTATGTAAAACCGTTCTGCTCAGAGGCTTCATTGGTAATACGGAACCCGTTAAGGTCGAATCCTCATTCGCACTGCCTTCGTTTAAAGGACAACATCAGTACATATGACTTCGTAAAACCGTCCCACTTTATTTCGGTCATACGGGACCCGTTAAGGTCGAACCTTCACACGCGCTGCCTTCGTTAAAGGACAACATCAGCACGTATGACTTCGTAAAAACCGTCTCACTTTACTTCGGTCATACGGGACCCATTAAGGTCGAACCCTCACACGCGCTGCCTTCGTTTAAAGGACAACATCAGCACGTATGACTTCGTAAAAACCGTCTCACTTTACTTCGGTCATACGGGACCCGTTAAGGTCGAACCTTCACGCGCGCTGCCTTCGTTTAAAGGACAACATCAGCACGTATGACTTCGTAAAAACCGTCCCACTTAAGGGTAACATCGGTCATACGGGACCCGTTAAGGTCGAACCTTCATCCGCGCTGCCTTCGTTTAAAGGACAACATCAGCACGTATGACTACGTAAAAAACCGTCCCACTTAAGGGTAACATCGGTCATACCGGACCTGTTAAGGTCGAACCTTCACGCGCGCTGCCTTCGTTTAAAGGACAACATCAGCACGTATGACTACGTAAGAACCGTCCCACTTAAGGGTAACATCGGTCATACGGGACCCGTTAAGGTCGAATCTTCATCCGCGCTGCCTTCGTTTAAAGGACAACATCAGCACGTATGACTACGTAAAAACCGTCCCACTTAAGGGTAACATCGGTCATACGGGACCCGTTAAGGTCGAACCTTCACGCGCGCTGCCTTCGTTTAAAGGACAACATCAGCACGTATGACTACGTAAAAACCGTCCCACTTAAGGGTAACATCGGTCATACGGGACCCGTTAAGGTCTGATCCTCACACACAATACCCCCACAAAAGGATACCCCGGCATGTGTGACTATGTAAAACCATTCTGCTCAGAGGCTTCACTGGTCATACGGAACCCGTTAAGGTCGGATCTTCATTCGTGCTCCCCCATAAACAGGCAACTCTAGCACGTATGACTACGTAAAAACCGTTCTGCTCAGAGGCTTCATTGGTCATACGGAACCCGTTAGGGTTAAATGTTTACGCTTCTCCATGAGGTTGATGCGACATAGCGAAGCGACGCTTCTTTTGCGAGTGAAGTTTAGCTTGCTTGTCATCAGTTTCATTCTAGTGCTTGAAAGGTATTCTCTGGTTTCGGGTTCGGCTGTCACCCGTGGGACGTTAATCAACAGGGTATGCTGAATTTATACTTGGGTCTTAGGGTATTCGTTTGTCATTCATGGGATTTTGGGGGGTTTACTTGCCAAATCATGGGTTTTAGTCTTTGGAGTCAAAGGTTTTTTTGTTCTTAAATTCTAGTTTTGGATTGCAGCCTGCGGAGCATTGGCCCATAGGCGTATCATTCATGGGCGTTGACTTGGCGCGAGGCCTTCTTTTGTAGAGATCGGTTTGGTGAGTGCCCGATTAGGGTTACTGCCTTTGGGCTCTCAGTTTCTCTTATTTGGGCCGTAATAATTGTTTTAGTGCTCACGTGGCCTAGGCACAACATCAAAGCCTTATTTTGTTCGGCACAAATATATAAAGCCTGCTCGTCTCTTTAGATGACTGGTTAGACGAGCGTACCAGTGACAATTGTTTAAAGGGCACAATTTTGACAAAGCCCAATTTGTGCTTGAGGCTTTCTTAGTGGGCTTTACATCTCTCCACTCTTTTTATGTTGTTGTGTGGTTTGGGTGCATGCGTGCACTTTGTTTGAGGGTGGCGTCTTGTTCACTCCTCTCGTGCCTTCTTGAATAGCCTATGTGGCATCAATCCTTAGGCAAAGGTATCGCGGGAAATGCGAACACCATTGTTTTGAAAACTTTGTTGTTTTTTTTTTTTTTTTTTTTTTAAAAGGGATTTTGTGCCTTCAGAATTTAAATAGTCTAAACGACCACTTTCTTTAATCTTTTGATTTTATTTGAGATATCATCATTAGGCACTCCATTGTTTAAAGGACAATGAAGAAACCTTGTCTCTCCTTTTTTCGAACTGGGAAGAAAGACAAAACCAGTGATAGTTGTTTCAAATGGGCACAACACCAAAGCCCATATCTTGTTCAAAGTACAAAATATAAAACTTGTTTGTCCATATTCAGAACTGGCTGGACAAACTTTGCCAGTGCTAATTGTTTAAGGGTACAAACTTAGCAAAACCCATTTTGTGGCGAGAGGCCTTCATGGATTTTGTGGATAGTCAGGGGACCTTGCTTTTCGCTCGAGACAGTTTCACTCATGCTGCAATTTGGCCCTTTGTTCGTAGAAGCTTTCGGCTCATGCATAATATTTCTTGAGGTATCGTCCATTGATAGGAGTGGTGACGGCGTTGCCTTGATGGTCAACCAATACATAGGCACCTCCTTCAAACACTTGCTCGACTACATAGGGTCCTTCCCAGTTGGCCGAGAATTTGGGGCCTGAATGACGCCCTAGTATTGGTCGCTTTGGCATCAGGACTAGGTCTCCTTTTCGAAATGTTCTTACTCGCACCAATTTATCGTACGACCTCGCCATTTGGGCCTGGTATAGCTCTAGGCTTTGATGGGCAGCCAACCTTTTTTCATCCATGGCATCTAATTCATCCAATCTGAGTCTCGTACTTTCATTGACAGTTATTTCAGCTTGCAATGCCACCCTTAGGGATGGAATTTCCACTTCCAGGGGTAGCACCGCTTCAGCCCCGAATACTAACGCATACGGGGTTGCTTGAGTAGGAGTACGATAAGTGGTACGATAAGCCCACAATGCCTCGTGCAACTTCTCATGCCAGTTCTTGTGATTTTTACCCACTGTTTTCCTCAGAATCTTAATGAGGGTTTTGTTGAAAGCTTCAGCCAAACCATTGGCTCTTGGGTTGTAAGCGGAGGAATACCTCCAGTCTATGCCGTGTTGGTTGACGAGAGCGTCAATTTTCACATTTTTGAATGCTGTCCCATTGTCGGATATTATCCTTCTTGGTATCCCATATCGATAGAGTATTTGGTTCCGGAAGAATTTAACGACATCGGTAGCTTTTACTTCTTTAAGGGCCACCGCTTCCGTCCATTTGGAGAAATAATCGGTTGCGGCTAGAATGAAGCGGTGACCTCCCGATGAAGGCGGATCTATTGGCCCCACAATGTCAGTACCCCATGCATCAAATGGCCAAGATGCCACCGTAGGGTGTAATGGGTTTGGAGGTTTATGGATAAAATCACCGTGTATTTGGCATTGATGGCATCTCTTAGCGTATTCTTCGCAATCGGCTACCATTGAGGGCCAATAGTATCCCATGTGTTTGATCTTTAGCCGCATTTTCGGCCCAGACTGGTGCGCCCCACATATCCCAGAATGGATTTCTTTCATAACTTGGAGGGCCTCCTTCCTCGTTATACAGCGAAGCCAGAGGTTTTCGTATGATCTACGGTATAAGGTATCGTTGCTGTACACATAACGGAGGGCTCGTTTTTTAATTTGCACTTGCTGAGATTTCTCGACAGGTAGTATTCCGCTTTTGAGGTAGTCGATGAATGGTTGGCGCCAGTCTTTTTCATCTTGCACTACCAATACTTCTGTCTGGGTCCCTTTCGTCGCTTCATCCTTGTTTTGGGTTAGTGTCTTTTCTTCTTCTAATCCTTGTTTTGAGAAACATGAAGACAGAGGCTGTCTGTTCCTTATGGAAATACGGACCTCATTATCCTCGGGTTCGCACAACTCTTTGGCGATTCGAGCCAAGGCATCTGCTTTACCGTTTGAAGCTCTTGTTATTTTTTCGTAGATGATCTCGGGGATCTTTCGCATGAGTTCAGTCACTTTCTCATGATACTTTATCAATTCTGGCTTAAGCACCTTGTATTCTCCAGTGACTTGACTTATGATTAGTTGAGAGTCTCCAAAGATTCTCAGTTTCTTGATATTTATCCCTATTGCTATTTCAAGTCCGGCGATCAATGCTTCATATTCTGCTTCGTTATTTGTGCATGGCTCCGTCAGTGCGAAGGAGTGGCGTATTATCCCTTTTGCGGGAGTTATGAACACCAGGCCGATACCAGCCCGGATTTTAGGCACCTGATTGCCAGGAACGGGCCTTATGGATGACGCCCCATCGAAATACATTTCCCAAC
Source organism: Carex parvula (assembly GCA_025461045.1). Taxonomy (NCBI): domain Eukaryota; kingdom Viridiplantae; phylum Streptophyta; class Magnoliopsida; order Poales; family Cyperaceae; genus Carex; species Carex parvula. The sequence continues at coordinate 14,947 of JAJGRW010002696.1, read as the reverse complement.
TGAGCTTTTCTTCTTCAACGTTCATGATCTCTTCGTCAGGAAAATCACAGGCCAATGGTGAATTATCTGATATAGGATGTTCTGCCAGGAAGTCGGCTAATGCTTGTCCCTTTATAGCCTTTTGGGGTACGTATGTTATGTCGAACTCGGTTAGGATGATGGCCCATTTGGCTAATCTTCCTGTGAGCATGGGTCTGGTCATCAAATACTTGAGGGGATCTATCCGTGAGATTAGTGTGATCTTGTGTGCTAGCATGTAATGTCGCGACTTCCTTACTGCGAACACCAGGGCTAAACAATGCTTTTCAATTGGGGAATAATTATGTTCAGCTCCCACCAACATGCGGCTTAAGTAGTATAAAGCGTTTTCTTTGCCTTCTTCGTTTTCTTGAGCTAGTAATGCGCCTAGCGATCCTTCAAGGGCCGCGACATATAGGAGGAGAGGTTTCCCCGGTATGGGTGCTGCTAGCACCGGCGGGTGCAAAAGATACTGTTTTATTCTTTCAAAGGCGACTTGACAATCTGAGTCCCATTTAAACGGAACATCCTTTTTGGTGAGTCGGGTGAATTGTTGTATCTTGCCCGATAGATTTGCAATGAAACGTCGTATGTATGCTAAACGCCCTTGTAGTGATCGCAACTGTTTGAGGTTTTGAGGGGGTTTTAATTCCAGTATGGCTTTGATTTTGTTTGGGTCAATCTCGATCCCGCGGTGCCTTACTATGAATCCGAGGAATTTCCCGGATGAGACCATGAAGGCACACTTCAAGGGATTAAGCTTTAGGGCATGTTGTCTGAGCCTTTCAAAGACTATGTGAAGATTCTCCAAATGCTCTTCATAGGTCATGGCCTTGACCACCAAATCGTCGACATAACATTCGACAATCTTATGTATGAGATCATCAAATATTTTGGTCATCGCGCGTTGATATGTAGCGCCGGCATTTTTTAAACCAAAGGGTATAACTTTATAGCAGTACACCCCTATGGGAGTGCGGAAGGACGTATGTTTTTGGTCGGCCTCGTCCATCTTAATTTGGTTGTAACCAGCATACCCATCCATGAAGGAAAAGACTTCGTATGCGGAAGTATGGTCTACAATTATCTCCGTTACTGGTAGGGGAAAGTCATCTTTGGGACAGGCTTTGTTGAGGTCTCGGAAGTCCACACATATACGGATCTGGCCATTCTTCTTTTTGACGGGGACAATGCTGGCTATCCAATCGGGGGTTTCCTCTTCTCGTACAAACCCTGCATCTATCAACTTTTTGGTTTCGGCCGCGACCTGTTCTTCTAGCTCCACTCTCATTCGCCGAGGTGCTTGCTTGACTGGCTTGAATTCGGGGTCTATCTTCAGCTTATGAGTGGCTACTTGTGGGTCTAAACCCGGCATCTCATGGTAACTCCATGCGAAGCAATCAACATATTCCCTTAGGAATTTTGTCACTCGTTCTTTCATGTCATCGGGCAAAGAGGCACTTATGAATGTGGGTCTAGGTGTTTCTTTACTCCCTAGGTTGATTTCTGTTAGTTCATCTATTGTGTTTTGGCCACCTTCTTCTAATTCTCTGGGAGCCTCCCTCGTGGTAATCTCATACTCTTCTCCTTCTTCTTCTATTTCCAATGAGACCATGTAGCAAGCTTCGTGGGTAGAATCATCTGAGCTTATGGAGGTGTTCCGATTGATTTTGTGTTTAGGCCCAAGACGTGGTTTTTCAATTATGCCCAAGTCATTGACAACCCTCTCATTATCCGAATGCGGGATTCTTTCTAAGATATAAGTGGCATTCGACATAGCATGCTTCACAACGTAGGTCTCGCCTTTCTCATCTACTTCCAGTGCTTTTCGATCCCGGAGGTATCTAATGTCTCCTTCATATAACCGTTCGGCTCTTTTAATTAGGAACATTTCAGGTTTGGGTCCGCATCGGGGACATACTGTTATAGGTTGTTTCCTTTCTATTAGGTTGCATATCCCACATAAAAATATCGTATTCCTCCTGTAAGAGTGTTCTTGTGGTGGTTGACGTTCGGAAATGCATGTACTCGATGGGAGTACTGTTTGGTAGTCGTGTTCCTTACTTCTGACGAAAGTGACTTTACCATCGTCCGAGTTACTCGAGGAGCTTCCTTCGTGGACACCCACGTCACGCATCTCATGCTCATCATTATTATCTTCTCTTTCTTGATGGGCTTTACTTGTTTCCTCTTTCTCAGCTTTGAGGCCCAACATCAAGGCTAATTCATCTCCTGTTAAGAAGTCTGAAAGGGTTAGCAGTAGTAGAGTATCTCGCTTGCGGTTCCTCGAGGTTGGTGCGTGCTTTAGGATTTCAGAAGGTGTAGGCAACCCTGTTGGTTCGGGCGACATCTTACCCTTTTGGCTGTCATTCTTGCTTGATTTGCTAAGGATGACCCGTTTTGGGGGCCCTGGCACCATGGAATTTAAATCGGTATTCCATTTGGCCTGAGGTTCTTTACGGAGCTGCTTCAGCAACCCTTTACTTTCCCTGGAGAGGTGGAATTCCCATGTTTCATCTGTGGGACTCTTTACCTCGTTCTCTTCAACCATTTCACCATGAGAGATGTCGACTTGTTCATGAGAGGTAGGTCGTTGTATGACATTCGGCGCTAATTGCGTGTAACCCCCTTGAATTCCCCCTTCTGTTAGGTCTTTAAAGACCCAACAGTCTTCTATTTTGTGACCCACTATTCTGTGATATAGGCAGTAGTTAGGGTGATTGGCCATATGCGCTTGGTTTGGGCGTTTGCTTGGAGGCAATTCCATACCGTCATCTAAGGCTTGCTTGAATATCTCAGCCGTCTTCTCCTTTTTGAAAGAGTACTTCTTATTCTTTCGTTCTTCTAACGACTTGAAATAACGACTATTTTGGCTGTCGCTAGGAACTGGCTGAGTGGGTTGGCTATTGACTTGCCTTGCCTCCTCATCAGAAGAGTCAGAATCTCCATTTTCGATTTTGTTGGCTTTGGCAGTGTATAATGTCTTTGATTCTTTCTTCCATGGAAAATCTCTTCTTTGCTTAAAAGAGGTCGACAACCTTTCTCCTCTATCCGTTTGTCCTAACCTGAATGCAGTGTCTACTAGGCCTTGATAGCTGCTTGGTTTGGCAACGATTAGCATTTCCCTCATTCTGCCAGATGTACTTCTCATGAGCAGATCGACTACCTCCTTTTCAGATATAGAGTGGCTCGATTCGTCGCTCACATTTTTACAGCGATTATCATGTTCGGGTCCTGTCCCATCTGTCCCGTTTCCTGATGACTTGGAGAATAAAGGAACAACGTATGTTGGGGGGTGTTTTGGCATTTCGAATTTGGGAGGGTATGGTCTCCCTATTCGCTGTGCCGCTTGTTTTGGGGTGATTTTTGCTTCTTGCAACTGACGGCTGATCATTCCTTGAACATCAACTGCAGTAAAGATTGGGGAGGTTTCTCGTATTTCATCTTCCCAAGGTACTCTACATCTTCCTTGAGGGTTTGGTATCTCTAAACCTTTAAACCCGCTTGTAGGGCTGGACCGATTTGCTGCTTCTCCTCTTTCGAGTTCAGGGACAGCTAGTCCTTTCCCTCCGACCTCAGCTACCAGCCTATAGATTTGATGTATTTCAGTTTTAAGACTTTGTATTTCGACTTGCATTTGGTTGAAGGCGGTCAACATTTGCTCTTGCGTTTGTGCCCCGGTTTGACTTTCACCAGCACATGGAGAAGTTGCCAAGACAGTATGGAAGTTACCTAATGTTGATCCATCCATGTGACCTACATCTGAACCACTCACAGTTTTGGGTTTGGCATTTATGGGAGGAATGCATGCTGCATCAGACTCCTCCTCATTGTCGCTCGGATTTTCGACGATGGGGTCCTTCCCCTTTCTCACCATGCATACGGTGGGGTTGAAGGGTTCGACAGGATGGTCATCTTCCTCTTCGAGGTCTTCGTTAATGGTTATCATGAAGACCGTCGCTTCTTCTTCTTGTTTAGGGTGTGTTTTGGTGACCCTTCGCTTCTTATGAGTGACATTTGACGCCACTATTGTTAAACTTCCAGTGTTGGAGGGGCGCGGATTTATTCGTGTCCCCAACCCATCATGTATGCTGGCTGGTCTCCTCAGAATTTGAGGGGTTTGATTTGATCCCTTGTTACTTGAGTTTTGAGAGGTGCTTGCACGCATCTCTCGACGGGGTTTTGTTTTTAACGAGGTTCCATGAGGTGCCCCCAGCTTTGGGGCTGAGAACATTGGTTTTGGTTTTGAGAGGAAGGCATTGTCGTGTGCCTTAGGTTTTGAGGCTGGGAATGTCAGCCTCGATTTGATCGAGGGTTGGACATCATCAGATGCCCCCAGCTTTTGGGCTGGAAACGTCAATCTTGACTTGACAGAAGTGGGTGTAGAGGTTTCTTGCGCAGGATGTACGTAGTGTTGACTCATGTGTTGCTTCAACATGTGAAGCTGCTTGTGGGCCCTATGAATGGCCATAGCGGTGTTATCAACCATTTGGCGGTTGGTGTTCATTTCTTTTGGTTTATGAATGAACGAGATGGTTTGAGGGATTTCTCCCGCTGCACGTATGTGTGCAGTAGAAGAGTTCCTCCTCACTATCCTCAATAGGGAAAATGAGTTGCTGGTGGGAAGGGCTGGTTGAGCTACCAGCTCATTCTGATAAGCTTGGAGATTTCTTTTCTTGGTGACCGACAGAGGGGTCATGAAAGTTTAGTTGACTTTGGTTGTCTTCTTAGACGCGCGCCTCCTTGCACGTCTAGTTTTGGAGAGTGGAATGAACGTCTTGCCGTTCATTCCTTTGGGGGTGAGAAAGTAGCATGCTTCCTCATCATCTTCGATTTCCTCCTCGGTGACAGACCCGAGGGACAGTTGCTCATTCATCGGAGCAGGAACAGGGGCCTCGAACGCCCTGACTTCATTGACGGGGACTGCAAAAGTCCCAAAATAGACCACCTCCTCACCAGCAGGGAGGCTGGCAACTTGAGCAAACGAGCGTGCGTTGGTCGCAGTGTAAGCCATTCCTGCAAACAAGCAAACTCAAGATTTCATTAGTCAATTTTCATATGTAAATTCATACATGAGTGTTAGCCCAATTATTCAATCCATAGGCGTCGATATCGAATGTAAAAGGAATTGACATAACTCAAGCGGTCCAATGACTCGTTGTTGAGTGTTGTGAAGTCATTGGCTACTTGAGTACGTTCCTTTTACCTTCGTATCGGATCCCGAACCTGTGAGGAGGAGAATGTCCCACCGGGCGTGCCAAAACCTGTAGGGCGCAGAAAGTTGCACAGCTGGTATGGAAGGTGTGTGCATATGTATTTAAATGTCTCATGGTTCAATGCTCTCGATTGGTTGAAGAACATCAAACTTGAAACATTCATTTCTTTCTTTCTGCTATTCCTTCCGGTTCACCCTCGACAGACCTACGATTCATAATCAGTCCATCAAGAGAGTTTAATGATTGTGGGGACGTTTAACTCCCAGCGGGCGCAAGCCCCCGCTATTAATTACATCAGATGACCCTTCCAAGCCATACTGAATACCTCGTTCATTCCGAGATTTGAAGCCTATTTGTTGTGGATTGAATAAAGGGGCTAAGAGGGGAGAACTCATGTATTTGGTTTTTTCCATTTCCGTTTGGCTTTTCTTGTTTTGGATATTTAATTAATATGTATACATGGGATACAATGAATATTATTAAAATACATTTATTATACCTCTTTTATTTATTTTAGAAATCTATTTGTATTTGAGAAAATGTATTTGTACTCCATTCTATATTTCATTTAAAAGGAAATAATTTAAACATGAAGAAAAGTGGAGAAAAGGGCATTTTGGTCATTTGACATGTTATGTGGTGCCTAATTATGCTTGACCTTTATCTAGAAATGTGAGGGATTTGATTTGGGTTCATTTGAAACTAGTTTGAGTTGATTTGGGTTTGAAATGAGGAAATTATAGTCAAAAAGGGCTTATTTGTGAAGTTCAAAACTTTCCAAGGGCCTATTTGCAAAGAGGGAAAGGCTGAGGTTTGTGATTTGGGTTTTTAGCAAGGTGTAGAGTGAAAATTGGGTTCCCAGGGGCTCATTTGAAGGAATTTTAGGCAGACAGGGGCCTATTTGCAAATATCTAAGGACTGCGCTGTGAAGAAGTTTTATCAGAGGGACCTCTTTGTAAAAACTCCTTTTTATTGTTTTTGGGCTTTGAGATTATGAATTGGGCTTTGAGATCAGTGTTTGGGGCTTCAGGATATATGCAGAAGGCTCATAGTGCTTCAGGATATGTGCTAGTCAAAGGATTTGGGTTATGGATTTCGAGATGAGCTTTAAGATTCGTGCAGAGGTTTCGGAATTTATTCGGGTTTCGGTTTATTCCGACGTGCGGGTCCCTCTGACAGGTTTCCTTTCATCAAGTCCCTAGATCTCCTCCTTGCATCAAGATTCGGATTTCTAATTCAAACTTTATGTTTTGGCGCTAGATCAAACAGCTCTCGAGACTTTAAAAGTCGTGTTGGCTTGATATGAACTGGGGTTTGAAACCCGAGTCTAGGGTTTGGCTCCGACGTAGCTCCGGCGTGATCCAGGCCACGGCAATGCTCGGGGGTAGCAACACTGAGATCGCCCCGGAAAGGAGAGCACGATGGTTGCACCGTCGGCGGCCGTAGGCGACCGGTAGTGGTGGTACTGCCGAGTCGAAATTCTCGATGCCGGTTGGGTTTTTTTGATCGGATTTCGCTGATTTCTTTGCTTTATTCTTCAATTGATTGATCATTTAGCATTGTTTGAACATGAGGAAGCTTCGAGTACCTTCAATTTCTGATTTCGTCGAAAGCTAGGTGCTTTCTAGATTTTGGTTCCTTGGTTGGTATCGGATTGGTACCGGCATAGGGTGTTTTGATTTAATGAGTATCTCTGGGGTTGAATTGATGTAGTTTGAGCATGTTTGGGAGGTTTGGAGAGGTATTAAGCTTAAGAGAGACTGTTATTAGGTATGCATCCGATTTGGGCATGAACTCCATTAATGGGTTTCGGGTTTGGAGAAGAAACATGAATTTCTCATGAATTCTTTTAAGTGACATGCATGATTTCATGATATTCTTGTAACACCACATCTCAGGCATGATTGTATGAAATTTGGGATTTTTATGATTTTTATTTCTATTTTTAAGGTAAGCAAAAAGACAGAGGGGTGTAAATGCAAATGTACATGCTGCAGTTTTATTATTTTCTGACATCCAACTTTGAAAATGGCTAGAAAATAGTAGAAAAATCAGAAAGGTGCAAAGTTTGGGTCTAAATTGATTGTTTTTGTGTCCTCTATCTTCCTATTCAAACAGATTTTTGATTTGGTTTCTTGATCAACCTGCACTGGCTGATTTGTACCAACAGGTCATTTGGGCAATTTTCTGTACTTGTGCTACTTCATTGATCATGGTATTTTGTTCAAAAATGCTGTGAAAAAAAAAAGGTTACATCAAGGAAGAATAAAAAGGGTGCTAGCATCACATATGTCATTTGCTAGCAATAAATTTATGCATATCCTTGGTCATTTGCATATTTATGAAAAAGGGTCTTTGAGCATCATGTCATAGGGATTTGGAATTTCCCTCTTCTCACTTGCCCTCTCCTTCTAAAAATTATGCATCTAGGTCCTTTTAAGAGTAATAAAATTCATAATATGGAAGAAGATGTAGTAAAACATCCATTCTTCACATATTACTCCTTTTACTCCTCTTTTATGCATTAAAGTCCATTAAAAGTTCAAAATGGCACCATTAAGGAGATGCCAAGTAATTCACATTCTCTTTTTCGATTTATTATGCACTTTTAATTTAATTTTTATATTAAAAGAATTATATTAGAAATTGATATTCAAAGGATGTAGCTAAACATCAACTTTGATACCTCTTCCTTTTATATTTCTTATAATATAAAAATATCACTTACATTATTTATATTTATGTGATTATGTATTTTGTCATTTTCTTTTGTAATATAAAATAAAGAAAAGAAGAACAAAAGGAAAGAATAAAAAGAAAGAGGAGGTAGAGAATAAAAAGGAAAAAAAAAAAAAAAAAAACAAGAAAGAAAATATTATATTTCGATATTTTTTATATTTATTTTCATGAGAATTACCAAAATACAAAGAAGATGCAAATAAACATATTTTTACCTTGTACATTTATATATATATATTTTTCTTTGTTTTAAAAAGGGAAAAATGCAAAGGGAGAGATGAAACACACATTTTTTTGTTGATCATCAAGCTATATATTTCTTTTGTCTTTCCTCATCCTAAGATGAACTAGAAATTGTATAGCTCTCACATCCATGGTTTTGAGAATAAAAAAAGAAAAGGAGATAGAAGATGAAAACAAGATCAAACAAAGAACAAACAAGAAAGTCTTTAAACAAAAGCCCTTTTATTTCGAATAAAATCACATATATACAGACCATGGCTCATCTTGAGCTTACATTTCTTCAGGTAATTAATTACCTTTTCAAAAACTTGAAACTTTGAAGCCCTTAACCTAAAATTCTATGAAAATGGTGGTTTCTCTTTGGTTTGATTCTAGCACAGAAGTTTCTGGAGAAGAAGATGTATATTTGAAGTTCATCTTAGGTGCCTTATATAAGGCAGCAAGGGCCTAGGGTTTAGGGTTCAGCTGATGTGGCTTTCATCATGCACACCAGCTGTTTGATATATGGTCTTGATTGATTTCAGCTTCCTTGTGTGCATACCTGGCAATGATCATCCAATTACTCCTTTACATGTTATTAATCTTTGTTTGGGTGATTATGAGCCTTCAGATTGATCTTGGTCATCACACACAGCATCTCAGCCCTTGATTAACCGGCCATATATGGCACTGCTTGATTTACGTGTCCCTGGACCTCTGGAAGAGATCCTTCCATTCTTGTCTTCATCCAGAGACTAAATAACACGTGTCCTGGGGACCCGAGAGCATCTTAACAGCTATAGGGCACGTGGTGTGCTATACCGGCGGTATACCGGGTTCAATTTGTCCCCTTCTTAATTACAATACTTCCAAGCACAAGGGAATGACAGAGGGTATCGTTGTTACCCCTTTAACATGTGCCCAGGTCTAATTTATCACCTAGGCAGCTGGTCATGCCGTATTGCCATTAATCGGGTCTGACATGGTTCGGGTTCATGGCACCTACCAAATTGGCCTTCCCCAACTTTATTTAGCATTGTATACATGATCGTATGGACCTTTAGCAAAAGCCTGCCAAGTCTCAAATTTTATTCTGGCTCCAATCACTTGTTCCCATTTTTAATTTCTTTTCCCTTTCGGGTGCGATTGGGCTTCACCGATAGTGCTTCAAGCTCATAGCCTTGACCAAAGGGAGAGAATGAAAGCCTTCATGGCTACAGGATAATAGCTTTGAGCTGGGCTCTACTTCATTTTGGCGAATTTCTATCTCCATTATCGGGTTTGAAAGGAAGAACGGAGAAGGAAGAGAGGTCTGGTAAGTGGGACCCGTATGTCATACCCTCCTTTTCTTTTAAATATGTTGTTCTATTCAGCTGAGCCCAGTGTTCATGAGCCGTGTAAAAGGGTATGGCATGGTGCATGAAGCACCGAGCGCACGGCGCTTGAAGGGGTCAAATGCTCTTCATTTTAAAACCAGCGAAACTCAGTCGCTTTTGGGTAGTCTCGGTGCACACGAACCATGCGGCTGTCAATCCGGCGCATATGGCTTGAATCTTGTGCACAGGGTCTATCCAAGTCTAGGTTTTAAGTGAAATAATTATGAGTCTATGACCCGCGGGCCCCATTCTTTACTTCTGTTGTGAGGCTCCCATTTGTACCCAGAGTAGCTTGAAGCACAGTTTTGCTAGGTGTTGCCATGATTTTGCACCCAGAATGTTATCTATGCCTTGTTTGAATTGTAGGAAATTATTCCCTTTGTAATTTTGACCATACCACACATTGAAATTCCTGGTTTCATGCGTAGAATGCCACCAATAATTTTAACATGTCGCACTCAATTCCCTTTAGAGATCTATGTGTGATTTTGACATTTTTTCCAATTAGAAGACAGCTACGCGTTTCATTAAATTTTTAAGTAGCAACTTTTTAGGGTCAAACAGTACCAAACCCAAGTCCTAATTTAATTTTGAGCAAGTCCTTGAGATTGTATGGTTTAACCTAGACCGGACCTTTGACCAGCTGGGATGTCGTTGCTTGAGGACAAGCAACAATTCAAGTTGGAAGGCGTGATCAGAGTCAAAATAATGATGATTTACGTAGGATTTTGGCTTATGTTTTGCATATTTTCTCGCACTTATGTTTAATTTATTGGAGAAAAAAGCTACTGTCACCCTTCTTTATGTTTTATTGCAGAAAACAGGTTTTGGAACTATTTTAAACCAAATAGAGCAAGAATCGGGTCAATCGGATTAGCGACGCTTATCGACGAAGTCTCTGTTACGACCCGTATTGCCTAATACGGACCAAACCTAATACAAACCAGGAGATAGTATGATACGCATTAAAACCCTCAGCGACAAGGTCTCAGTACGGACCGTATCACATGATAAGGACCGTAACCGAAGGCGCCTCTTGGGAATTAACTGCCGACAGCTGTATCTAGATCAGTTCCTTAGCCCCTATTCAACCTCCAGACGTCCCTTCACTCCTATATAAGGCCCCTGGGCAGAAGAATAACTTATCTTTGTAATTAGGGTTAGATTTGATTAAAGAGAGAAGAGAGGAGTGATTGTAACTATGCCGTTCCGGGGCTAAGTTCCTTTTCTTAGGGCTAGGCAGTAAACCTTGTTACTCTTGTTGTTTTGATATATATATTTTCTGTTGATTATGATTTCTTGTTATTTAATCGAAATGCTTTTGTGATTTACTATCTCTTCATCTAACTTCGATGATCTAGTTTAATCCTTTATGGTAGTGACAGTGCTTTAATGGTAAGAGAAACTATTTGTACGAATTAGCCTCGTTGAGATCTATTAGGTTTATGTGAAGAAAACCTTAGCGGAAAAACCATAAACCAGAACAACAAAATGCGAACCAAGTTCCATCATTTGCGTAAAAAATCGCATTGATCTGTGTAGTAACTTGAGGTATTTAAGAGATCAGCCATTTGCGTAAGATAACTCGCAGTGTCCTATGTAGAATTTCGTTGAAAGATCTATCATTCTTGCGTAAAATAACTCGCAGTGACCTATGTGGTGTCTTTCATAAAATAACAACAGGAAATCAGACCCGACAGGAATATATTATCAAAGCGGATTGAGTAGCAATGGTGTGCCGAAATCCTAGGAATTCTCATCTCTATCTTTGTTTTAATTACTTTTAATTACTTCCTAATTTACATTGATCACAACAACAACTCTTAATTTTCAGATTTCGTCTAGCCTTTCGAAAGATTGTGATTCGATCGCTCAAAACTCTGAATCAATATTCCCTGTGGATCGACCTCGAATATACTACTCAATAGGATTGTGCGCTTGCAGTCCGAACGATAGCATTTCTGAGTTTATAAATATTAAAAGAAACATCACTCTTTTTTGAGTGATCAATCATCTCCAGTGAGGTCATCCAAAGAGAAGTCACAGGCGGCAGCAGCTTTATCCTGCATATAAATAATGTTAGTTTTGCTACATAGAAATAACTAGCAAATTAATTATATAATGAAGTTTTGCTACCTCGCCGAGCTGCACTAGAACTCCGTACTTGTTATAGTACGCGTTCCACGTGTTGTTGTTCAACACCCATTGGTGGATCGCTCAACCCGAGTCAACCTCTGTAGAAATGAAGATAACTTAATAATAATGGACTTTTAAAGAGAAACTTAATAATGATCATGTGTATGACAGATTATTACCTACAGGAGGTGGCGGCATCTCATCAGCGTAGATAGCAACTCGAGGCTTCTTTGGATCTGGTGGTGGGAGCTTTATCTCGTGCTAATTGATGTTCTCCCCGTGTGGTCTGGATGGTCTGAGACACCGCCTATGGGGTCGCCATCGATCCGTAAATCCCATAAGGCGCTGACGTCACCTAAGGTGACTGTCATCTCCCCAATCGGAAGGTGAAATGTATGCGTCTCCGGCCGCCATCTCTCCACTAGGCCGCAAATGAGAGCTTGGTCGATCTTACTCTGAGGCATGGTGGCCAGCTGATACAAGCCGAGATGCATGATGCACCACTCCATCAACGGATGAGGGAAGTACGGTATCTCGGGGGTGCGATGTCTCACTGTCATCATTGTCTCGTCCTGCATTTTACAATGATTTTAATATAAGTGACTGATTATCTATAATATTAAATAATACTATTTAAATTAGGAATAAAAAACAAACGTACCTCCATAGATACGAGTGCGACACGGTGCATGACATGTGGGATCCACAGAAGAGGACTAAATGTGTCAGGTCTATGAGCGGGATAATCTCCATAAACAGCCTCTGCACCAGAAGCCTCTGCACCGAATGTCTTTGCACCGGAAGCCTCCGCACTAGGATCATGTGAACTCTTCCCCGTCTCTATAGTATCCCGTGCACGTCCCCGTCTAGGTCTGGCCATACTACATTTGGAAACATAAGGTTACTACATTTGAAGTCAATTTCAAAGTTTCAAATCCTAATTTATAAACCCTAAATCCTAATTTATAAACCTAATTTCTAAACCCCAATTTATAAATCCTAATTTATAAACCCTAAACCCTAAGTCATAATTTTCAATTTATAAACCCTAAACCCTAATTTATAAACCTAATTTATAAATTCAAATTTATAAATCAGAATTTATGAACCCTAATTTATAAACCCTAATTTATAAACCCTAAATCCTAATTTATAAACCTAATTTATAAACCCTAAACCCTAATTTATAAACCCCAATTTATAAACCCTAATTTATAAACCTAATTTATAAACTCTAAACCCTAATTTATAAACCCCGAATTTTAACGACTCTAATTTTGGACAATTTTGGACCCTACACCCTAATTTGTAAACCCTAATTCATAGTTTTCAATTTATAAACCCTAAATCCTAAATTCTAATTTATAAACCCTAATTTTTAAACCCCAATTTATAAACCCTAATTTATAAATCCCTAATTTCATCAACCTTAATTTTGGACAATTTTGGACCCTAAACCCTAATTTATAAACTCTAATTTTGTCAACCATAAATCCTAATTTACAAACTCTAATTTTGGAAACCCTAATTTTAAACAATTCAATCGCGTCGGGAAAATCAACAATCCGCACACGATAATTAACAATTTAATTTCTACCAATCGTTCCAATGCCAATACAAGACACAAAATATAAATCAAATAAGTTATTTAGAGACTTACTCGGAAATAACCGGATTGTGGCCAAGATGGCCGAGATGGTCGAGATGGCCGAAATGGCAGAGATAGCCGAGAGAGAGAGGGTGGCCGAGAGTTTGGCAGAGAGGGAGAGAGGGAGAGAGGGAGAGGGTGGCCGAGAGGGGGTGGGAGGCGGTCTATGGGGTGAGGGAGAGAGGAAGAGAGAGAAGAAGAGAGGGAGAGAGAGAGATCGGGAGAGAGAGGAAGGGCGGTGGGGCGGCGGGGAGGTGGGGTGGTGCAGAGACAGAGAGCAAGAGAGAGCGGAAGAGTGGTTCGGGTCGGCCCCTTTAAAAAAAATTAAACTAGCGGACCGCCCCGGGGGGCGGTCTGCTATGGATAGTGGACCGCCCAACGGGGGGGGACGGTCTGCTGTGGATATTGGACCGCCCCAGCGGGGGGCGGTTAGGGTATTTTTAATAAAAATTTGCCTTTGAGGGCAGATTTGATAATTTTTATTTTTTTGGGGTATTAATAAAAATGTCGGAGGGATGGAGTTGAGTGAGTTGTGAGGAAGAGAGAGAGAAAGATGGGTTTTTGTAGGGTGTAAAACAACAAAAAAAAAAAAAAAAAAAAAGGGTGCCAGCCATTAAATGGCCGGTAATGGATTAAAATAGGTACCGGCCATTTAATAGCCGGTTTGGATATTTTTATCAAATTCCAGCCAAACTGGATATTTTTATCAAATTCCAGCCAAACTGATATATTTATTAATTTCTATTTAACTATGGATATTAATAAAAATGACGGAGTTCTATGTCATACAACTCATTACTATATCTTGAAGTCAGCTCAATTCATATTTTTGTTTATTCCTGATTTATTTTCTGAGTCTGGCCTGTCGAAACATAACTATAAAAAGTTGAAATTGTAGATATTAATATTTTACTTCATACACACAAACTAATTATTTTTTCAAAATAATTATGATTAAAATTCTTTCTGCCAGAAATGATTGCTTGGTTAATTCTTGTAGCTATACGTTTCAAATTTAAAAAAAAAATGAAACATTCCCAATAAAAGAATTTCATTAGACGTTTAGTTATATGGAAATAAAATAAATAAGTAATGACTATTAATATAAAAAAGGAAAATCTTGAAAAAGATATGATATTTAGAGAGTAGTTAAGCAAGGACAAATTTGTCAATACAAATAAAATAGTTGAATTTGTTGTGTTAATAAAAACATTAACTGTGTTAGTATCATCGCCCAACAAAATTTGGTGACCCGTATATTATTTATTCAAGTACACCCGTCGTTGGAAGTTTCCTTTTTAGTTGATGCAGTATTTAAACTAAATGTAATGCTTTACCATCCAATAAAACTTTAGGATACCTAACCCCGTGTCTATTCAAATTCGCATCCTCTGATATATCTCATATTTTAAATCTGAACCGTTCAAATACGTTCTGCACGAATCTGAAAGTGCGCTATCTCCGAATAGCGCATAGGCACCGGACACATCGGTCACGCAAAATATGAGATATCTCAGAGGATACGCTATGCACGAGATACATACAATGTAGAATAAGATATCTGTACCGGCATTTCAATTTTTTTTTTAAAA